>VYXB01000463.1:81865-100378 GCA_013397135.1 Pachyramphus minor | reverse complement strand
AATAAATAAAAAAAAAAAATAAAGGAAGAGCCCTACCAAACCAAGTCACTGCAGCGCACACAGCACACGGCATCTCTCCACAGGGAGAACAGAGAGCCAGAGCCACCGCAGCAGATGTCAGGCAATGTGTCTCAGGCACTCCTGGAAGCTGCTCAGCGCTCAGCTGAGGAGCTGCAGGAAACCATGGAGAGCTTAGCCACAAAAATGCTAACAGGGACAGTGTGAGGAAGGAAGACCTTCAGGGAAGGGGGCCTTGATAGAAAGCTTTCTTGGTATTAAGGTCATTATCAAACACAAGGTACTTGAGTTCCTAATGCTGTCTCCTGAAGGGAGCTGGTGGATCAGGGGTGTCCAGGATTTCTGTCCTTACACACACACACACTCTCTCCCTCAAAGCCTCTTTGACTCCGACACAGCTATGAACCTTATTTCCTTATCTGTGACTCCCCCGTGTACCAACATCCCGGAGACCATTTCACAGCAGCTTTGGCGACTTCCAAGAACTGGAGACAGAATCTCTGTGTTGGATAAGACAAAGGGCTTTAATATCTCCCTTTCCTGTTGTCATGTCAGCAAACACAGTGCACACATGGCCCTGTGCACGTCGATACTGAACCAAGAGCACTTTACACCCATGAGCAGCTACACGGTCTCTGTGCCCATAAACCACTGCCTGCACTTGAGCCATGGGCTTTGCATTGACACACCCCTCCACACAGCATTCCAAAATATTCCTCCTCCCTCCCGTCCCCAGGGAAAACACAGCTGTGTTTATCACAGGCAAAGAAACCCTGAGCTATGCACCAACATGGCTATGGGCATGATGCAAAGAAAGACAGGAATACCTTCCACCAACAGTCCCAAATGCATTTTCCTTACTAAGGCAGGTTGATAACAGATTTCACCCCCGGGGACTACTCTGCCTTTTACGGAAAACTCTAAACAAGCTGAGTTCTCCCACAGGAGCACATTCCAACAGTGGCAAAAGGAGTCCCAGGGCACCTCCCGTTTCTTTACTTGTAACAAACCTATGAAAAGCCCCTAAACAAAACTCAGGAGGAGGCGTTTTGCCGGGCACTTCAAAGAGGATCAAACACGGAGGCACAGCAACTTGAGGGACACCAGCACTGCCCCGATGTGCACTGGTAGGTGTCCGCAAGGCCCGGGCCCCGCCGGGTGCGCCCCCAGGTTCTACGGAATGAGGATGAGGATGAAAAGGCAGCCCGAGGTTGCCAGGAGCCAGCCCAGGTGCGGCGGCAGGACCGGCGGCAGCACGGAGCCAGGCTGACACCTGGAGGGAAAGCTGGGGATGAACCGGGAGGATGCTGGCAGGGAGCGCTGTGCCCTGATCGCTGCCTGCCTCGGGTCCTCCTGTCACCCACCTCTGCCCCCACGTCCTCCCGACCCGCTGCAGCACAGCTGGGACGGGCCTGCTACAAATAGCGAAAGGGGAGGCCGAAAAAATACTTTCAATGTCTCAAAAATCATCACCGAGAATATTCTCCACCCTTTCGGTTTTAAAATTGAATCGCTTTGAGTTTTGCTCACATTTTGCAAAGAGCATATTGGATAATTATTCTTCCCCAGGTTGCTCCCTGAAAAACCAGAGCAGCGTGTATACAGATGCTGTCAGATCTCACACAGCCAGACCAAGTTTCCTTACCAGCTCGACTCCAGGTTTCCCGTGGCAGAGCCCCACACCTCTTGTTCCTGAAGTAATTTAAACGTGGTGCACACACAGAGTAGCAGCTCGAGCTGGTGCCTTGGGCAGGGCCCCCTACAAAGGATTCCCCAGATGTTTATCCCCTCCCAGGCTGTGCCCCCGGAGTCTGGGAGCTTCCCGCTGAGTCATCGGCTCTTGTGGTGTCTCGGCACAGCCGATCACCCGCCCGGCGCCGCAGGGCCCTGAGCTCTGCACAGGTAAAAGGGCAGTCACAGCCCCTTGCCGGGGGCTGCAGCCACGTCCCCATCCCGGGCACCACCTGCGGCTGCCCCCGAGCTACCTGCCCTAAATGAGCCCCTCAGCGGGCAGGTGGGGCTAACAGACAGTTCTGCTCACGTGTGACCACCTCAGCCACCCCCCTGAAAGCCTTCCCTACCTCTGCCTGCACAGCTCACTTCAGCCCCAACAGAAAAGTATGGAACCTCTCAGGCACATTCATCTTTACTCCCAGTTAAGCTTATCTGCCAGTAAAATTAGGGATCCAGTGTAGGAATTAGGGCAAGCTACTTACTTACCCAAGAGGTCAATTGAGGTCAAAGCTATCTCGCACAGATGGCTAATTTCAGTCCCGTACACATACAACACAATTGTTCAATAAGCTCAAAATAAATAGTGGAAGTAATTCATTTAAAGCTGCCCTAATTGTTTCTCAATTTTCCCTATTAATTTGACCTATAACACTTCTTCCATCAAAGCTTCAAAGCTTTAACTTAACAGCCAATTAAAGCTTCTTTTAGAAAAAAAAAGTGCTGTCAGCTCTGATTGCTTCTGACTGAATCCTTTGAAGCGCTTGGGAGTTGATTTAAATTGCACGGGGCCTAGAAACAAAGTGCTCTTTCCAGGTATAGTGTTCTCAGGGAGCTAATGAGTCAAAGACAATTAGAACTAATTAAGATTTTTAACTTGGTAGCAACTTTCTGCGCACCATTTGGCTTGAGGAAAGTGAGTAACCGCTGGAGCGAACAAGGAATCTCTTGGTGTGTCAGCGGGACCTGGCAGGAGTGCACTCACGTTTTCCCCAGCAGAGAGAGGTTACCAAATCAGTGTGGCAACTGTATTCTTATTCCTGCAAAAACACCTCTCTACAGGAACATCTATCACCTCCCTCATTCTCTAAGCGAGCATTGCACAAGAGGTACACATTTTAGGAAAGAGACAGTCACCATATAGGGATCCTTATTATTAGCTTGGCCTTGCTACTCTGGTTCAGGGATTTTAACTGCCAAGTACACTAGGTTGGCCAAAACAGGACCAATTCCTGCAGTCTGGACATTAAACCCCCATCATTCTTACCTTTTACTTCACATTACACACCTCTGCCACAGGAATGTTCTTCACACTTGTCACACCACTTGGTTTAATAAGACAAAAAACCTTTGCAGAGTTCTGCACGGAACAGGAGCTGTGGGGAGGGGAAGGTGAACCATGATTACACCGTGGGGAACACTTGTTTGCAACTTTGAAACCAAGAGCCATAGTACACCTAGGGAACTACTTCTTTCCCCCTAGCCCTTTTTTTTTTTTTTTTAAGTAAGGGAAAAAAATATTAAAAGGAACTGGTAAATAACCCCAACTGTTCTTACTGAGACAACACAAACTCCCTTGAATGACTTGTCCTTGTGACTAAAACTTCTTTGGTACCTCATGGAGTACACAGGGAAAACCCCCAAAAGCCAATAATCATGATCTCAATTATCCAGAGCTTGCTCTTACACGGTTCAAGTGCAATTCCCACTGGGAATGACAACCCTCAGCATTGTTTCACCTGACGGGTGCGTTCCCGGCCTCTTCTCACAAAGGTTTGCAGCCTCGGGCGTGAGGGGAACGGTTGACGGGCCCAAAGGCGCAGCTCTGACATTATGGGGGGCTGGGAGGCCCCTGGGCAACCCAGCAGGGCCCGGGGGTCTGAGGGGCCCCGGGCGGTGCCGGAGGATCCCGGGGCTCTGAGGGGGTCCCGGAGGATCCCTGCGGCTCTCGGGCGCCCCCTGGCGGCCGCTGCGGCGCGGCGCGAGGCGGAGCGGCGAGGTGACGCCATCGTTTGGCGCCGCGCGGTGACGCCATCACGGCCGCTCCCGGTCCCGGTGCCGCTGCCCGGCCGTGAGGGGGGCGCGGGCCGGGCCGATGCGGCGGCGGGCAGGATGCACCAGAAGCTGCTGCGCAGCGCGCACTACATCGAGCTGGGCAGCTATCAGTACTGGCCCGTGCTGGTGCCCCGCGGCATACGGCTGTACACATACGAGCAGATNCCGCTCACCGCCTGTCCCGCGTTGTGTCTCCTCGCAGCCTCTTCATCCTCTCCAACGAGACCGTCAACATCTGGAGCCACCTGCTCGGCTTTCTGCTCTTCTTCACGCTGGGCATCTACGACCTGACGGCCGTGCTGCCCGCCGCCGGCGCCTCCCGCGAGGACTTCGTCATCTGCTCCGTCTGCCTCTTCTGCTTCCAGGTAGGTGCGGGCCGGGAGCGCCCCGGGGGTTAGAGCCCCGGGCACAGCGCCGTTTGAGCCGCACTGCTTTGCAAGGGACAAGTCTCGGTGGGTTGGTCGCATCTCCCTGCAGTAAACCAGGCAGGACCGAACACAGCTGGCACAGGAAAAACAAGGGCCGTGTCCAGGCTGTATCTCAGAGCTCCAGCAGCTTGAGAGGTGCCTGACACGGCTCCCAGACAGCATCAGGTGCTGCTGAAAAGCGCCTCCCACCAGAGCACAGGCACAGGCCATGGCCTGATGGTCCGGAAGGGTAGGAGGGCTGCTGTTCTGACTTCTGAGCTGATCTGACTGTGAGCTCCTGTGTCAGATACGTCTGTTCCTACAGCTGACTTCAGGTGTGTCACACGTGGCTGCCGAGGCTCCTGTGATGGACACGGGCCCTGCAAGAGCACAGAGCTGAAGGACACTGCCTGTGTTCTCTGCCAGTACAGGATGCCTGGGTACAGCCAGAAGTGGGGAAAACTCCCTCACTGGCCGGAAAGGCACTGCTCTTGTGCTCCTCCCTCCTCCTGCCAAGGGTCACAGAGGAACAAACGTTTCTTGAGGAAAGAATTTGACGCCAGCCCAGGAGCAAACACCTGCACAATGTGCCGGGGCCCAGCGGCCGGTTTGAGCTGCCAGGCTGGAGCTTGTGTGCTCCCTGGTGGTTTTCAAGGAACTCATCATCCTCGTTTGAACCTCTGTGTAGGTCTGTATGCTTTGCTCAGTTGGATATCACCTGTTCTGCTGTCACCGCTCGGAGAAGACCAGCCGGCGATGGATGGCACTGGATTACGCAGGAATTTCCATCGGGATCCTGGGCTGCTACGTGTCAGGCGTGTTCTATGCCTTCTACTGCAGTAATGTGAGTCGGGAGCATTGTCTGTGCAATGCTTAGTTCCTGTGGTCCTGGTGTTGCTTTCATGCTATAGAAAGGGGGTTTGTGGCAGGTGTCCAAACAGAACAGGAATGGGGAGAGAGGGATGGGAACTGGAACATGTCCCTCTGGCCCCAGCAGAACTGTGCTGGCTGAAGGGACAGGCAAATGCAGATTTTCCTTTCCAGCTGTCAGCTGCACAAAGCCTCAAGAAAGTATTTAAATTTCTCTGAAAGCAGGGAAACTTTACAGGTCCTACCTGTGTCCAGTGCCTGAGGCTGATCATGGGATTTGTCCCACCACAGGCATTTCAAACAGCATTTGCCTACAAGGTAGCTACCAGGAGGCAGAAACAAGCTTGTTTTCTCTCCATCTAACAGAGGAGTGAAATGAGTTCCCTTCCAAGGCCTGCCAGGTATACACTGTCAGGGAGCTGAACTGGGCTGCTGAGGCAGAGGTGCACTGACAGTGTTTGGGTGCAGGCACTGCTTGGAATAAGGGATGTGCTGTAGGTGCCCCAAGCAATACAGTCCCTTCCTCTCACTGCCAGCTGACCAACACATGTCCCTACACTCACACCCACCACAGTGCTTGCAGCAGGGACAGATTTCATCTGTCCCTATGTTCTGTCCTTGAAACTTCCTGCCCAGAGTTGACTCTTCCATAGGATAAGAAACCCACAGACTTGCCTTTGTTTCTTTTTCCCTCAGTACTGGCGCCAGGTGTATTTGATCACTGTGCTGGCCATGATCTTGGCAGTGTTTTTTGCTCAGATCCATCCTAGTTACCTCACACAGCAGTGGCATAGGCTGCGCTCCGTCATCTTCTGCTCCGTGTCCGGCTATGGAATCATTCCCACCATCCACTGGGTTTGGCTCAGTGGTGGCATTGGTGCATCCATTGTGCAGGTAAGAAAAGGAATTAAATAAGATTCCCTTTTTCTTTTCACTTGGCATCTTCCTTGAGTCCTCTTACCCTCAGGGAAGTGACAGGGAAGCAGCAGGAGTTAAAATTCCTTTAGGTACAGAATTGTTTTGGTTGGTACGATCCAAATGCAAACCATTAGAAATGTGAGCGTGGCAGACAGGTTGTGTAGGTTCAGCCTGCTGTACTGTCTTAGACCTGCACAGTGAGAAGGAAAGCTGCATGGAGGTGTGTCCCTGCCTGGGACAGAGCAGCTGAGGGGAGCAGACCACACCCTTGCTCCACCAGGCCAGGGCCAGGAGCCGAGGTGGTCGTGGAGCAAGAAGCAGTCTGTCAGGCTGCAGGAGTGCTCAGGGCTGGCTGCCTCCACAGCTCTACAGGGCAACCAGGAGACACTGACAGGGTGATTATTTGCTTCCTCTTCTACTCCCTTGGTTGGCAGCAGAAATTAGCATTTGCCTGCTCAGCCGTCTGTCTCTTAGGCAATCCTCTAATAGCGCTGTGACATTATGGAACTCTGGCCCCATTCATGTTTCTCCATTTGGAATTACCCTGTGAAACCAGAGGCCCAGTACAGCTGAAGGTGGTGCAGTGTGCTCTGTTATGAAACCCCCTGAAATCACTGCCATTACTCAGGGACCTGATGGTCCTGAAGGAAACATTTCCTTTTCATAGAGAGCAGAAACTGCATGTTCTTAGGCTGACCTGGATGGAGGGCGGTCCGTGGGGTGATGGTTTACCCCTGTCCAGAGCTGCTGTGGAATGTGGCAGAGCACCATTTGGGAATACACATGTGGCTTTCAGACAAGGCATTTCACACCAGCATTCTAAAAATCAGATCCATAGCATCTGTCTCTTCCCTATGTCTTCCCTGCTTTGTTTCCCCTGGGATAGCAGGATGACGTCTGTGGTACACACTGTGTTCCCATTCTTCAGAAAAATGCCCACTTAGGTAACAGAAGTTTCTGCTAAGGAAAACCCACCTGATGCCTGGGTTGCAGTGTAAGCAGTCCTGTGGCCTCAGGTGCAGCAGCTGCAGTTCCAGTGGGTAAGTGGGATGTGCAATGCAGTGTCCCTCATTCTGGCTACTCTGTGTGGGGTCAGGGTGGTGGCAGATGGGCTTTCACTGACAAGTACCACATCTGCTGCAGGCTGCAAAGGAACACTGAGTACCTTGTATGTGGAATCAGAAAGGTCACAAGTTTATTCCCACTCAGGCTTTCTCAGAGTTGGGCATTTGTTTCCCTGTTGGATTTGCCTGTAGCTGACACAGGCAGTGAAGGAAGACTCCAGGTTTTCATGCTGTTTTCTTCTTTATATTCAGGGACTTTTTTTTCTGGTTTTGCCTTCTAACAGAATAGAAGAGCTTCCTTTTCTTTTGCAGGAGTTTGCTCCACGGGTAGTTGTCATGTACTTCATCGCTGCTGTAGCTTTTCTCTTCTATATTTCCAAAGTTCCAGAAAGATACTTCCCAGGTAGGAAATTCTTTTCTGGGTGGTTTTTTTTCCCTGCAGTGTCACAGATCTTGCTGGGAGAGAACAGGCTGACCCTGTTCCCATGCAGAGTACAATGGTGCACGTGTTTGCATCAGAAGAGGCAGACAACTTCCATGGAGTTTGTTAAAGAACTGTCCCTGCCTCCCCCCAAGTGCAGGGTGTGCTGGAGCTATGCAGGAGGCTGATTGCTAACAGCACTGCATTCGCTGTTGCTGTCACACAGCTTAACCCTTCACCCTTGTTGCCCACAGGCCAGCTGAACTACCTCGGCTCAAGCCACCAGGTGTGGCACATCCTGGCAGTGGTGATGCTGTACTGGTGGCACCAGTCCACGGTGTACATCATGCAGTACCGACACAGCAAGCCCTGTCCTGAGTACGGCGTGGACCTGTGAGCAAAGGTACAGCCTCAGGCAGTGGGACAGTCTAACAACCACAGGCTGAAGTGATCCTGGGTCTAACCCCAGCTCCCTTCTGCAGAGGAGGTGCTGACTGGTGCAATGGTTCCTGTAAAGAAAAAGCAGGGGTCTGATGCCAGGCACTCTGCTACACTGGATGAGGCTCTGTGGAGCTGCTGGGCCCTGGAACTGTTCTAGAGCAGGCTGGACTAAGCACTGCCAGATCCCTTCCAGCTCTGTGTCGCAATTTTAATAGCCTCAAGCTATCATTAGTCTTTGGCCCTAAGTAGTCTTTTCCTGGATTTTGTGGAAATCAGGCGAGTTGCTGATTTCATGTGTCCAGTAAGTGATTTACCTTGTTTCCCTGCTCTATTTCAGAGGCACCACGGTGGGATTTCTGACTCTGAGGGGCTGGACCTCACATAACGAGCTATGCTATGGACTGAAGCATTGAGGCAGTTCCTTTCCGGACTCCTGGACTGTTATGCTCTTGCTGGGACAGAGCGTTACCATGAGCTTTGATAAACCCAACAGCATTGCCAGGGATCTGGGAGATGTTTCCTTCTCAGCCACTTCCTGTTCCACAATCAAGTACCAAACAGGTCTTCCTCAAGCAGGACAGTGGGAAGCTGGGCTGTCTAACTCAGCATGCAGATCCCAGCAGGACTTTTTGTTGCCTGGCAAAGACAAACAGCAGGAGTGAGTTGGCTGAGCCAACAGGTCTGGACACGAGGGTTTTGGGTGTTGTTGAAGTGCATAATTAGGAGGATGCTCCTGGCAGTGTGGCTGTAAAACCGTGGGAACTCTGGGAGCCAGTCCTGCATCTGAAGCACAGCCCTGTGGTCTGTGCCTCCTTCAGCCTTGGCCCGAAAGATGTTCTGGTGCTCCAGCTCTGGCACAGGAACATGTAAACTGGAATTCAGTGGACTTGTGTCCTCTTCTAGATAAGCTCTTTTCCTTTTCCCGGAAATTAAGATCACTTCCAGCACAGCTGGATCTTCATTGCAGATCTTACAAATTGCCTCCAATAGGGGCAGTGCCATCGCTTGAAGAAATTTCTCTAGATCCCTTCAGTATTGTGAAATATTCCAGGAGAGGCACTAAGCCTGTGTGCCCATGTTTGTTGCTGTCTTGCAATCAGTGGACTTGCCCGAGTAGTGAACCTGCTGGGGATGCAAATCCCTGACCTTTGGCTTTTCCTTGTATGAAAGTTTATACTGCATTCGCAGACACTGTTACCCAGAAGGACTTGCTGCCATAATCCTGCAACGGTGAAAAGGCTTCCTGGAGTTTCAGGATCTGCTGTGGAACAACACCCAGGAGCCATGAAATGCACAAGTTATCGGGTAGCTGAGCTCAGCAAGATTAACCTCCAGTGGTGCCAGTCTTTCCAACAGGATTCAAATCCTTTGGATTTTTGGGCTGGAGGCAACATTTTAAAGTGATTTGTGTATAGCAGCTGTGCCTGTGTTGACAGTTCAGTCAGGCAGCAGTACCTGCTGCTGCTGCACGTGCCCAAGTGTCAGCATTATCCATTTGGAGGCTGCTTCACATGCACCATGATGCCATTAGGACTAATCCCAAGTGGCTCTGTCCCCATAGTTGGAGGGGATGGGCTGGCTCTGTGTGGAGCCCTCCTCGGGGTGGGCAGTCTCTGTCTGGGCTAAACGAGCCCTGCTCCTCAGCCTTTCTCATCAGGGTGTGCCAAGAACACATGGAGTAGCAGTGGAAGCTCACAGACAGGCACCTGAACAATCCTTGGGGATGGAGAAGGCAGGACACAAGCTCCTCCCGGTGTGCTGGCCAGGGATGCTTCTGTTCAGGTCAGAGGGCTGTTTTGGTGCTTTTTTATTGTTTTGGGTTTTTTTAACCCTAGAAACAAGTATTGGCAAGAACTGACTCCACATGTACAGCTCCTGGACCTTAAGCCTTCCAGTGTAAACACTGATTTTATATATTTTTTTTTTAACTTGACAACCAAGCAAGTTTCAAGTGCACTAACTACTACTACTGAAGCCTGACAAGGAACCTGCAAGTATACAAGTTGTTTCCAGTGTTATGTGTACAATAATACCTGAAGAATGTGTCTGTGCTCTGAAATCATACCAACTTTATAGTTTACTAATGTATTTTTTTTAATGGAAACTCTTAACTACTCTGTCAGTTTTCACTGGATAAGGAAACTGACTGCCAAGCTGTGCATTTTTACTACCCTGACAAAATTTATCAAGCTGCATGATGATCTTCTATGTACATAATGAACCTGTAAATAAAGTCCAGGTCATTGGCGGTTTCCTTGGAGTAACATCACTTGTGCGTCTCACACAGTGAAACAACAGATGTGAGTGGCTCAGCCATGGAACTTAAACCATGTCTTAGGGGTTACTACACAGGGAGGCTGTCTCTGGAATTTTGGGAGATGAATCTGCTGATAAATTCAGCTTTACAACCTACTGCCACTACTGTTTCCTAACCAAGTCCTGCTGCTGCTTTATCTGTCCTTGACCATTTCCATTCTTCAGCTCAATTGAGTAAAATCAGTGCAAGCAGCATTCAAAAGCTCTGCTCTAGTAAACAACTGCTAGAAGGGGGTCAAACCACATTAAAGTTCTGTCTAGAAGTGCAGAGCCAAGTTCACAGCGGTGGCACTGGGAGCCACACACAACCTGTCTGCAAGAAGGCTTTAAAGAGTAACACTGAACCTAAGGAATTCAAAATAGCATATGATCCACAGGTTTTTAACCAGTTGGACAAAGCAAGATGATGGGGCAGCAAATACAATATTTTAAAACACTTTAAAGGCAGTGACACCACAAAATCACTCAGGAGAAACAGCACTGCATATAATGATAGGCTTATAATCAAAGCCTGAACACGAATACCTCACAATGCAGAGTTCAAGGAGACCTGCAAAGGCACTGTTACCAGGTGTGTTTATTTAACAACTCCAAGGATTTTATGACATATCAGCTTCACAAAAAAGTTAAAAGTTCTCTGTTTAGTGGTACACAAAAGAGCTTTAGAAACTTGAAGTCTAACAAGAAATGGAGGTGTATTTCAGGAAAGTGCACTTAAAAGCTGAATGCCAGCAATTTTAAAGTAGTTTTTATGCTCTTTAGTACTAGGTGATGCCTCAGTCACAACTTAAGCCATACACACAACGTCCTTGATTTCCTTTCAAAGTAAGCACTACAGAACAGTAGCACAGCAGCCACCCTCAGCACTTGTTTTTCCCTCGCAGGTTTCACACATATTCACTCCAAGTCACAAACACGATTGTGGCTGCCAGGTTACCCAAACCACAGCAGCTCCAAGGGGCACGTGATGTGTGCGAGCATGTGTATATTTTATATAGACTTCTCATATATAAAAATACACGCTATAGGATAAAAAACTCCAGATAAACTCTTATTCTCACAGTAGCAAATACATCAACTTATTTTCACAGTACTTGGTTTTACTAACTGGGACACCCAGAGTGATTAGAAGATATTTCCTCCAGCGCTGGTGCTCAGGGGGCCCACACACACAGGGCAGCCAGAGCAGTTCACTACACACCTCGAGGCCTTTGAGTCCACAGACAAGCACAGCTACCTGGCTTCCCTTTCAGTGACTACAACCAGTAAGGGCTTCTTAGTACCTTGGGACAGACTCTCTCCCCAGCAGTTGATCTTAGAAGGCCTGTGCTTCAGTCCTTCAGCATGCTGAAGGAGAACCTGTAAAAATCCACAGGGATTTTCAGCCAGAAGGGAAGTGTCAGCCCCTTACCTTGTCACTACTGCCTTCCTGGGCACCATGGTACATGCAAGGGCTTCCCTCTGTTTCAGTAAGGTCACAATGTGCTCCACCCCAAAAAAGGTAAAGGATATCCTGTTCCCTGACAGTCCCACATTCCAACTCCTTTGAATAGTGGATCATGGCTGAAATTAAACCCCAGCTTGGGTTTATTTGTGTATAAACAACAGATACTGCAAAAAGGCAGCTTAGTGGGGGGCACTCATCTCTCTTCAGTCATAACAAAGGAATTACATTTACACAAAAACCTATTTGATATCTTGAGTGCAAAGAACCAGATTTGTTAAGGCCACTGGAAAGCAAATGTCATGGGCCATAACTCAAGTGCACCAGAGGTGTTATGCCAGCTTTAGAGAAACTGGGATTTACAGTTTGCCTTTGCCTCATCTCAGTTTGTGCTCAACCTCACTTCAGCTTTGCTGTGCTGCAGTTTAACCACGTACAGACCCTCTGCCAAAATCCAAGCAACCCGCCACACAAGGAAAACCTGCAGCACTCCTCAGCCTGGAGTCTCAGGGCAAACTGATAAAAACCAAAAGTATTTCCTTCTATTCTTAGTTTACCTGAGTGCTTCTGCCCACACCAGGTCTGTACAACCTTCTCTCTCTGTGTCCAACAGCCACCACCTCTCCTCCCTGGCCCCAGAGCCAAGCCCCAGTTGCCACATGCATGGTTAACCCTTCCCGTTGCTTTCCCACTGGGAAGGCAGCAGCTGCGTGGCTTTGGCGAGGACCAGCCACATTTGGGACCATGGTTTTACTCTCTGCTGTTTTACTCTCGTTTTGTTTCCACCCCCTGCCCCATCTGTTATCTCACTCTGTTCCAGGAGCTCTTCAGGCAGGTGAATAACAGCTCTGAAGGAAACCAGGGAAGGCAGCTCATAAGCATGCGCAGAGGAAAAAAAAAAGGAAAAAGACAGTTAACCTGAGTATCAGAAAATGCTACAAAACTTGGCATGTGCTTCTTACAGCCTTTGGCACCAAACAAACAGGTGAGAAGAGCAGTCATAAAGTCTAGGACCTCCTGTGCAAATAGAGTTGAAACATTTCTACTCACAACCTCCTACGGGCTTAACTTCTAAGCCTGGAAAAGGCACACTGAACCATGCTCAGCTGGAATATTCCACTTGCAGCCTGTGAGAAAAATGAAACCGAGGAAGATGAAGGTAGTGATGGTGTATGGATAGCTGTGAGCTTCTTTCAGATACCAGGGCGAGGGGAAGCTCTCTCACATACATCCAAGGGAGCGCTTGATCAAACCGAACCCAAAGGAGTCAAGTGATTTGTTTTCAATGTGTTTTGAGCAAATATTGTAAGGGATCCACACCCCCTCCCCTTCACAGATCTCAGGACCACTGCACAACTAGCAGGAGGCTTTGGGGAAGAAAAGCACAACCCTGAATATTTCACTTTACCTCCCGTGGCATGGGGAGACATGAGGACACCAACCAAACGCTGCCATCCTCCATGTACGAACATCCATTACCTACTCATCAGCATTCCGTGGAGCAGGATATAAAGGTGAGACTTGCCAAGAAACTACCTCCTTCCATGTCCTTGAGGATGGCCATGGAACCCAGGCAGACAGACCAGGCTGTCCCAAGGGGCGCTGGCTCCAGACAGTGTCCGTGGGTTGGCACAAGCCTACACACAGCACCAGCTTCTCCAAAACAGGAATGAAACCGTGGCCTCAGCAGTGCTCACAGCTCCTCCCCACCAGCTGCCAGCACCACACACTCCCGGTGCCCTTCAGACCCCCGAGGTCCTGGGCAGCACGACGGGTTCTGCTCGTAAGGCTCCGTGGTGTGAATGCAGCTCACTGGTCCAGCAGCCACCAGCTCCTGCTGGGCTGGAACACAGCTGGGAGCAGGGAAGCTTCTCCAAAGCCCAGTGCATTCAGCAAAACTTACAAGAGCATTAATTAGGTTACAGTCATTTCATAAAACTATTATTGTACAAAACAAGAGCCTTCAAAGAATACACATTTTCTTTGCAATAAAAATCCAAGAGGAAAAGAAAAGGTATTTTCAGACACCAATCCCAATTTGTAATCAAATCACAGTCACCTCACAGTCAACTGTGCAAGTCAACTAAACACTCTCTATGTGCCCAAGAATAAACCAGCTCCTCTTCCAGTGTGCTGGAGTCTCCCAAGTGCTGCAAACACTGACTGTGTCCCTGCTGGCTCACTCTCCTACATTCAGGCTTCTCAGAAATGAATATATTTTCTGTATCTTTAGTTTTGACTCTAAATTTCCAGTTTGCTATTTTTCATTAATGGCACTTATTGTAAAAATAAAAAAAAAGACCATTTAGGCACACAAAAAAAATAATGTGCCTTTCATCTCTGCAGCTGCATAGATGTCTGCCAGGTCCCAAGCCAGAGCTGTGCTCTGGATTTCTGGGCCACAGCCCCTTGAGGACGTGGCTGCTTTATCTTTTATGATTAACAAAGGTAGTTTTCACCTAGGAAGCAAAGACTATTTCCAGCAGATAATCTGGATATTAGTATGTCTTGGTTCTTAGGTCTGCTGTGACTGAGACACAAAGAACTGTGGCAGTTCATTACCCCCCTGTACGTATGGAGAACGTTTTCCATGTGCTCCCTGCCTGTTCCCCTCCACCTCAGCACATTGCAGAGGGTCGGAAAGGCAACACTGAAGTGGAGAATGACAGTATGCCCCACAGCCCCCAAGTCAGTGATAGAGATTCATCTCCAATTCCTCTTTCCATTCTGGGAACCATCTGCCATAACAAAATGGCCAAACTAGTTTGTTTTTTCTATTTTTTTAAAAAAAAAAACACCAACAACCCAAAACTCCAATCAGAAATAGCCATCATTCACAATTCCGTTGTGCAAGCGGGCCATGCCCTCCTGAACCTGAACAAGCTGCACAACCAAGGTCCCTGTCACTTCAACCACATAAATTACTCCACCAAACCTTTATTAAGGGCCTTGGAGAGGATGGGGGGAACCCGTTGGAAGCCTTTACTGTTTGGAAGGAAATGGAGCTGCTCCAAATGGATCTAACTCCAGTGCCTGCTGCTGGCTCTGTGCGCTCTGCACGACCAGCTCTGTGAAGGGCACCGCACCAAAGTCATCTGTTTTGAGCCCGTCCCCACCGTGAACGGCCCCATGCACGGAGCTCTGCCTCGGCCTGCCGGGCACGACCACCGTGCCAAGGTCCCCGCGGCTGTCCCCAAAGCCCTGGTGCTGGGGGTGCCGCAGCAGCTCCGGCGGGTGGAAGGGCTTGGCTCCGAAGGGATCCAGCAGACTCTCATCTGTCTGCAGAGGGTTGGTTCGGTCCTTGCTGTCGGTCAAGGCCACGCTGATGTTCTCCTTGGAGTCTGAGATGGTGAGGAACTCGTTGCTGCTCTGGGAGTCCCTGCGTCCCGCCTTCTTGTGCCGGCGGGCTCGCTCCGGGGTGCGGAAGCTCGGCTTCAGCCCCTTCTTTGTGGTGGTGGGGGTGCCGTGGTGGCGCTTCCCATTGCTCTTGGACACCTCCTGCTTCATGCGCCGCTGTCGGGAAGACAGTTTCTGCAGGTTCCGCTGCTGCTTCACCTTCTGCTGCTGCTGGCTCCCTGTGATCTCCTCAAAAGGAACCAGCCCAAACAGGTCCTCTCTGCTCCCAGCAGACTTGGGGAGAAGGGACGGCTGGAATGGGGTGCAGCCGAAGATATCCACGCTCCGTGGAGACATGGGGGAGAGCAGAGGCTCCATTCCTGACACCTGCCCATCTTGCTGGGGCACCTTTTTGCTGAAGGGGGCTTTTGTGAAAACATCAAAGTCGTCCTGCTCCTGGGCCAGGCTGGGAAAAGCTGTCTCAGAAGAAACATCTTTGTCCATCTTCTCTCTTGCCTGAGGCTGCAGGGTGAAAAAGGGCACAGCCCCAAACACATCGAATTCTTGGCCAGGGTTGATCACAGTGCTTGGCACCTCAGATGAGGATGTGTGCATTGAACTGGGTTCCTGGATTTCACCACTGCCCACACAGTCTCTGAACCTACTGGTCAGGAGCCCTTCCACTGATTTTTGCTTGGTACGGTCAGAATCAGAGTCAGAGCTCTGCTTCTCTTCCTCCTCTTCCTCCACCTCTTCCTCAGAGTCCATGAGGAGAGGGCGGTGGCCTAAATTTTCTGGTTCTGTATCATTGTCATCATTGAAGTCTCCGTTCTCCCCTTGCAAGACTTCTTCATCATCCTGTTCTTCTTCTTCCTCACTGCTCTTGGGAGAAGGAGGGTCAGATTCAAAATCACTCTCTGACTCCTCACCACCTTTTGTCACAGGTCCCTCTGCACTCTTCTTCCCTGGCCGGGGATCTCTACATGCATGGCTCAGTTTTCCAGCTTTAGTTGGGGTCCCTAGGTTATTTCCTTGATTGCTGGCTGAGTTGTCCACTTGTTTTCCAGGAGAACCTGCAGGTCCAAAGAAAAAATAAAAAAAAAGAAGAAAAGAAAGAACTTAAACCATAAGTCAACACTTACCCCCCACACTCCACAGCCACACATGGCAGGAGCTGATGCAAACACATATATCCTGTACTTACTGAGGAGACTGAGCTAAAAGCAGATGTAATATTTCTAACAATGTTCACAAAATCAATAGTCATACTGCCAGCTTGTACTCCTAGAACACAAGGTGCCTGGAAATGCAGTACTAGTATTTTTGGGGCACAGAGGAGGGACCAAAGGACACAGATGATCTCCTGAGATACCTTCTCCAACACACTCACTGTGCAGCTGCTCCTCTCCAGGGAAACACGAGCCAGGAGGATGCAAAAACTAATATTTTTTTCTTTTTTAATCAGACTTATTTCTGGTAGTGCTTCTGCTTTGACAAGTCTGCTCTGACAAGCTTAGCGCTCTAGTCATGAGAACAGCCCATTCTAACTTCCAGTGTAGCAAATGAGGCACAAAAAGCTCTTGCTGCCCCTGGAGTTTGAGAGCAGTGCTTCCCACTTTGTGTCTAAACAGGATTCATCAGCTGAGCTTCTCTATAGCAAGGAAATGCAGGTATTCATTTTCCTCTGACAGCTTCCTCCCCACTATTCACTGACAACTCCAGCTAAAAGAACAATTTGGTGATGAATCAGTTGTAGGGTGGTTGCCCTGGGAATTCTGGGAGCAGTAGAAAATTTGCAGCAGTACAGAAAAGAGATGGCAAGAACAGGAGAGGCTGCCCAGTGCCCCGGCACAGGTCTCATCACTCGGCAGACCAAGTCTGTCCCTGTGTTGGAGCCCTGTGCTGCGCAGAGATGTTTTCATTGCGTTGGATTTCTATTGCAAAGAGGGAGTAGGAGGAAAAGCAACACAGTCTCAGCTGGAGAAGGAACATTTGCTCTTAAGATGCTTACCTCTCTCAGACACAGATCACCCTGGGCCATGGTGCTTTAAGGAGCATAATTGACCATGTAACACTAATGACAGTGATGAGAATTCCCCCTTGGCAGGCACAGAGCCACTCCCAAGACGTGTGCAGTCCTGCCCAGGGAGGCTACCAGAGTCACCCCAGCTCCAGGGACAGGCTCCTCACATCTCCAGTGGGTGACAGGGGCTGGGGGCAGGAGCTGCTCCTGCCACACAGTTATTCATGAACTCTACCCACAGCACTGCACAGGACTACTGACTCTCCCACCAGAACCAGCACCTTCCACTTGTGGCTTTGTTACACAAATACTGGAACTTAACTGACTCCATGTGTTAACAGGATTGAGAAAGCTGGGGATGGCTCTGGGCACCAGCTATTTCTACAAAAAAAGATCTTCAGCCAGAATCTAGCCCATAACACTCTTCTTCTTGCAATATACAAAATAATCTCAGTTAATTCTTCCCTTCACAAAGAAATTGGCATGCAACTTTCAGGCCAAGTCAGATTCTTTTCTTTCTATGCTTTAGTTTAAACCAGAAAACAGTGTTTTACACAAGCAGTTGCTCCTTTTTCAAAGGGAATTAACATCCAATTTCCTCATCCACCAGCTACTTTGCTCCTTTGCAATTACACTTGAAATAATCAAAATTCAGCAGCAATACAATTTCTGTATGGATTTAAAAACAAGATGACCAGAATGACTGAAAACATCAGGTGATTAGGGCTTTGAGCTGTTTCTTCTTTGCTTCTGGTGTCAGATTGCTTCTTATCTACTGTAATTTTAGACACTACATATTTGCTTTACCCACTAAATTAGAATCTGGATTATTTTGCTGCTTACTTGAGATTTCCCAAAGGTACAGCCTTCACATTGCACTATAACCCCCCAGCCTCCAAATCCTGCTGTTTCCAATATTTACTGAAACAGTAATGTTAGCATAAATGCAAATAGATTTAAAAGGAAATATTTCTAGGTTAGATGTTAACAACTTACACAACAAACCTCCCAAACACTTTCTATATGTCCATACCCGTGACTTTACACACCCAAGCAATGATTGAACCTTTGCATATCATTTTAATACACAGAAAACAATTTATAAAGTTGTTAATTTTTAAGGCAAGAACTGAACCATAGCTTGTCTATATACCTGGCTTCCCAAAAGGTCTAAATTTGCTGATGACACCAAGTTGGGAGGGAGTGTCAACCTGCTGGAAGGCAGCAGGGCTCTGCAGAGGGATCTGGATAGACTGGAGAGTTGGGCTGATTCCAGTGGGATGAAGTTCAGCAAGGCCAAGGTCCGGGTCCTGCACTTTGGCTACAACAACCCCCTACAATGCTACAGGCTGGGGACAGAGTGGCTGGAGAGCAGCCAGGCAGAAAGGGACCTGGGAGTTTGGATTGACAGGAAGCTCAACATGAGCCAGCAGTGTGCCCAGGTGGCCAAGAAGGCCAATGGTATCCTG
>VYXB01000463.1:709-81717 GCA_013397135.1 Pachyramphus minor | reverse complement strand
AAATTTAGGCTGGATATTAGAAAAAAATTCTTCAGAGAGAGTGGTCAGGCATTGGAATGGCCTGCCCAGGGAGGTGGTGGATTCACCGTCCCTGGAGGTTTTTAAACTGAGATTGGACATGGCACTTAATGCCATGATCTAGTAAATGGATTGGAGTTGGACCAAGGGTTGGACTTGAGGATCTCTGAGGTCTTTTCCAACCCAATCGATTCTATGATTAAATATTATTTGTAAAATGCTGTCACACACAATCCGTGGACAACAAACGGCAAAAGGCACTGACAAGACAAAACCCACCCCAACCTCTACAAACAGCCATTGAGTCACTGACCACACAACTTTAGGTACACAATGCATATCTCTCAGTACCAGACCTCTCCAGCACAGCAAACAGACTTGTCAGCACATGGCAAAACACTTGGAGCAGTTTCCCAGCCCACACTCCATGTCCTGGCACACCAGCCACTCCAGCATCTCAACAGACATACCTGTTATTCACAACTGTTGATGATTTTGGGAGTCAGGCACCCAGACAACCCAGCCTTTTAGGAATCTATATGAGAAGCCTAAGATTTCCACTCAAGTCTAACAACTACCACCTCTAGAGAAAACTGGGATGAAGGTAGGAACAACTCACTCAGCACTCCCACTTGCTGGAGACGTGGGTCCCCAGCAAAGACAGAGCCCACGTGCTTTCTCCATGCACTTGCAGCTCTGAACAGCAGTTCAAGGAAACACTGAGCACCTTCCTCCCTGGCAAGGGGCAGAGGCATGAAGGTGCTTGAGTAGGTAACAATAGCACCGAAAGTCTGGCATTACTTGCTCATTTTTACAATACCTTCCCCAGCAATCTGTCCTGGTCACTTTTGCGGCCTCTGGTTCTACCAAGGGCAATGGGGCAAAGCCACTGCACGCTGGATATAGCACACACCAGCCTCTGTGCTGGCAGCAACGAGGCAGCTGCAGGAAAAGGAAGCCCAATGTGTGCATTTTGTAACTGGGTGTCCCCAAAAGAGAAAACATTATCCAAAATACCTCCATTCAGAGGCCACCGAAAATATTACAGGAATATTTCTTTATCCAGATATAACATCCTCGTAGCACAAGGCAATGAGTGCCTCTGAGTTCATCAGTGGTTTCTGAACAGGGCTTCCAAATCCCTAGCTTTTCAGGAGATTCCTCCTTATCCATTGTCTCTGACAGTTATGGATGTGACCTGTTTATAGTAGCAGCAGAAATCAATGTCTGTGTACTGTACAGCCTGGGAATTACCTATCAGTGATCACAAACTCACGACCTACACTAACAGCTCACTATTATCAAAGTTTCAGAACCAGCACTCCATGTACAACCCTACACAGATGATGTCACCAGGAAAGCCAGTAGCACACTGTGCTGTGAGCAAAAACTCCTGCTACATGGGTTTGAAAAAACACTTCTGTTCCAAGGAGTACTCCCAGAGTGGTGACCTCACTGCTCTGAGGCCCTGTGGTGATGTGGTCCTGATGTGTCCTGTGGCAACACTTCAGTGTCAGGAAAGAGCAAGTATCTTGCTTTGTTCCTCAGTCTGTGTGGAGGTGTTGGAAACATCTGCTCCAAGCAGAAACTACTCCAGGTAGTACACTACCTGGCCAACCCTCAGGAACAAACCCTCTCTGCGTGCACCTTCACACCTGCAGTGGCTTCAGGTTAGCCCCAGGGACAGGGAGAAAACGGGTGTCAAATCCAAACCAAAGCAACAAAAATATCCTCACTAGAACTATCAGGTTTTATACCATGACAGGAATAGTTTGGTTTTCTACACTTCAGCTGCCCCTGTCTCACTGCTAAAGAAGTTAGCAAATGAAAAAAAGAGCACAACACACAGAAACAATGTTCCAAAAGGGAAAATTTCCTGCTTAATGGCAATTTAATGCTCTGGCCAAACAGCTTTCCTAACTGAGGAGTTGTGTCATGTTGATTTCATGCCATCTTCTCAGGCTACCCTGCTGCAGACACTGTTCAGATACATATTTATACAGAAATGCTGCACACTGGTGAGTAACATCTGTTTGCAATGTGCTGTTCAGATTACCACACTTCTAATCAGGTTTGCAGCTTGTAGCAAACAATTGTTCTGTGCTCAAACGCGAGCCAGGTGGAACATCTTTAATCATATAAGAAGATCCCAATCTTCAAGGAAATTTTCTGATGTTCTTTTTCGAGACATAGGATTATAAGAGGATGAATTCCCTCTAACAACTGCAATAATTACATGCCTTCTGCTGGTCCCTCGTTTTAGGCTATTGCGGGGGTGGCCCAGGAGTGGGGCATAAGAGCTTTAAGCTTCCTTGGAATTGGGAACATACTGCCACCATCATTTCAGAACAATTTGCCACATGTCAGCCCAAGGATTACCCGTGGGCTGCAACTAAATCTGCACCAGTTCTCTGACCAGAGCCAGGCCAGCAGCTGCTCAGCACTGTAATGGATTTACACTACTTACCACCTTTATTTTCAAGAACAACAAAAACAGGAGAACACCACAGTTCTGCCTCGCCTACTGCTGACATTTCTTTTCAATAATTAGTCTAAAGGTTAAAATGTGTCACAAGAGGAGTGAAATGTGTGCATTATTGTTCCAAGCTTTGGGAAAAAAAAAAAAAAAAACAAACAATACCAAACCAAAAAAATTCCCCACTGAATCATTTTGGAGAGAAAAAGCAAATTCCTGGCAGAGCCCACACATAATTTATACTAGTGATGGGTGGATAATTTCAAGTTACTTGGGAAATATTCTCTGGAAAAGCTAAAGTCTAAAGAATACCTTGATACAGGGAATCTGTATCCAGCAAGCATTACCAACACCTGAAGCTGGAGCCCAGGAGAGGTTAGAGAGTAACATCAGCAGTACTTTCAGTGAGTACAAATATTGATTTGAACTGAATTTAATCGCTGAGTTAGCTAAATCTGATGCACTCCAGAATGGCCATATCACTGTACAGGTCTGGATGCCTTAATCCAGAACATCAACTGCCAAACAAACATGAACTGGTGGCATGAGCTGTTTCGTGCTGTTACAATGGGTCAAGTCTTCTTGTTTCTCCTGTTCTGATGTTTGTAGTTTCTTTTTCAATTCTAGTGAGTACACAAAACATAACGACATCAGTAGTCATCACCCTTGTTTCTTCATGCCAGAACATCGTTCTTCTGCTGTGATATGGTGAACACTCATCATCAGCTACTGCAGCAGGGTCTTTTCGGAGACATACTGTGTTCAAGGCTCCGGATCATGCCCATGGCACTGCTGTCTGACACACAGACAACTGGTTTCCCACAAGATCCACACAGCTGGCACAATACACACCGCAAACCCCCCCTTATTCCAAGACATCTAAAATCATTGTTTGCAGACATCACTACATCTCTGAGTGCAGGAAGCCTGGAAGTCAGAAGAAAGCTGCTATGGAACTGAACTTGCTTTTATCCCCAGTCTCTGCACAGTGAACAAGGCTGCAGTGGCTGGGAAGGGGTTACCTGTGGAGGTTACAAAACCCAAGTTATTTGATAGAGAAGTATCACATCTAGAGCCCAAGTGAGCTTTACAAACATTCAGTAGAATAGTTTAGAGGGTCTGAATCAGAGTCTTATCCCAGTAAGCCAAGCCAGGAGGCAGCTCACA
Organism: Pachyramphus minor; assembly: GCA_013397135.1. NCBI lineage: Eukaryota > Metazoa > Chordata > Aves > Passeriformes > Tyrannidae > Pachyramphus > Pachyramphus minor. The sequence continues at coordinate 78,056 of VYXB01000463.1, read as the reverse complement.
TAGAGTCTCCACAGCAGCAAATGCCTGTCAGACAGCTCCAGGTCAGCACTGGTAAAGACACACCAGACAAGGTTCCCAACATCTCCACTTCACACAGCCCATCCACATCATTGAGTGTTACCTCAAGCTTGTATTACTTCTTTGAATGTCGGTATTAAGTTGAGGGAAGCAAAAGGCAATCTAACCTCATTTCATCCCACAATGAATCAATCTGAACAAACCTAAGGTGGCAAAAGGCCACTGAGTAAAACTCAACAGCAAACTGTACTAAGCTATTTCTAAATCCTGAGAAGGAAATGGCATAAAATGTGTCTCGCCTGAGTTTCTGAAACACTCAACTTGATATTAACAAATGATGGAAAAACACAAGCTGGTTAATGCACACTTGAACTGAAAGTTTCCATTCCAAAATGACACCATAGGACACGATTTTTCACAATTGTCACCATTTGGTGTTTCAGGCATTCTAGAACCAGGATCAGTTTTCCACATGACAAGTGCCTCAGTGCTGGCTATTCATCTGTGCTTTCTGCTCTCTTTTTCATAAGAAGCTTGCAATGTCATGTTTGTTTCTAACAGACTGAGCAATGGAATTCTTTCCCAAGCCAATTCTCCATTCATCTCAAGTCCTGAGACATTACTACTTTTCACAAACATTCAGGCATAAGTTAGTGTATGTAGCAAGTTTACATGTAGTGCTTGTGAGGACACTTAACAGGATACACACCAAGTGCTTCCACACTGCTTCCTTTTCCACCAGCCCCAGAGGACCCCAATACCACATTAGTTAGGTCACATTAGTGATTTCACACCCCCATGTGCCCTCTGGGCAGCATGCCAGGGGTCACACATGTCATTGCTGGTTCTCCATTCCCGGGAGACAAAAATAAGTACAGAAGGTCTGACAGATAAGCAGCTGTAGTCCATCCAGTTCCAGGTTTTCTTCTCTGGTGATCCTTGCAGCAGTGCCAGCCTGAAATGCGCTGTCAGCTCCACAGGGAATATCCCAAGGGTTCACAATTTACAGCAGCCTGTGGACTTTTCTAGCAGCGATCAAAGTTTTCCAATTCCAACCCCTGCATCTCCCTTGCATCACATTCCCAGACACACCTAAACATTCCTGGTGACACTTATTTTGCCCAAGCACTTGGTGTTAAGTCAAAAAATGACACGTGATTTTCAGCTTCTTGCTGCCACCTCACACCAGATGACAGGAATTAGTTAAGTATTGAGTGAAGTGCTGCTTTCAGTAGAGAACTCTTAAGCCTCTAAAGCCAAAGAGATCCTCTGTGTGACTCTATTCAGCCACAGCCTACATATACCATTTATACAACAGACCTATGTCACAGCAAAGAACACCAAGCAGAAAAATAACCACTTTGGAGTTGGAACTGTGGCCAGTACAGTAGGACACACTTTCAGTAAGAATTGTCACTTTTCAATAAAGTCAATTTTATTTAAAATGCTGTGTTTGTAACATCGACATTTCATCCCATTGTAATCCAGCAAGCCAGAATTCAGCAGTCAGAACCCTGGGCAAACAGTGCTAACACACTCCACATTTACTCTGAGACATGTTACAATAAGGAATGGAGACTTGTGCTCTAACAAGGTTCAGAATCTCTCACCCAAACACTGCAATTGCACTCAAGGTATTGAACTCCTGTTGCACTTTCCATGCAGTCACTTGCCCTTGGATGCCCTGAGTAAGGTACACATGTGGTTTACTTCTGTTACATCTTTTACAGTCACAAGGAACAAACTAGAAAGAATGTGTTACACAAGAATCTTAAGTACAAGAGGAAATCAAAACATTAGGGACATTTGTCAAGTTTGATCTAGAAAGCCCTCAATGAGTAATGAAGTATGTTTAAGTGAACAGCATTCTCCTTTTCTTAATTGTCTTACAACACCTCATTTCAAGGCATTACCAAGAACAGTTCAGTGGGGAACACAAACCAACTTTGTAAACACAAATCTTTACATTTAAAGATTTATTGTATCAGAGGTTTTTACTAAGTCCAGTTCAATGTTAACACAATTAACAATATCTTCCTTGAAATCAAGTCAGTATGTACTCTTGTTTAAGTGCCAGTTACAAGTCTGGAGAAAAAAAGGCTACTGAAAAATGCCTGATTTTTTTTTCCCAGCACTACAGCTAGCAGTTCACAACCCAGCTCAGCATGTCCCAAGCACTCTGGTTTTTCAGCCGTGACTGAATTTGTTTTTCCAGCCCTTAACAGAAGACATCTCCCCTTTATTTTTTAGTATGTCAAGAAATAAAGCTTGGTTCAAAGTAACAAAGACAGAAGACATAATACAGCGAGGGCATTCCTTACAGTCTAAGCTATATTATAACCTACTGAAAAAACCAGCAATGAGCAGATGCACTTCCAGGACCTCAGGTGAGGAAAGCAATAAAATAATCCCTGGACACAAGGGCAGGAATACTCAACAGGAGATTAAGCACCTGTTGGTCCCCATCTCACATCAACTACCCCATTCGTTTTGCATGTGAATTCAGGCTCACCTATGAAACAAAGCAACCTCTTGAATGAAGACTCCAGGGAAAACCCTTCCCAACAGCACCTATAGAACAAACTCTGCTTCACTGAAATAGCTTTCACGTGGCACTGATCTACTGGACATGAACAAAATGACTGAAGGTAAACTTGTCTTGTTTAGTGAGCAGAACAAAACCACAAACTCAGAGCACAGTATCGGACCAAAGAGAACGAATTCAAGCCCAACAACACGAGCACACACAGGGTGCTGTGGGGGATTTTTACCAATGGCTTTGCAGGACATGTTATCCTGCTCACCCAACACCACGTGCAGCACAGGAACGCTTGCAAGCACTAAACAGCCCTAGCAGAGGATCTCCAAGAATGCAAGATCCAGCTGAAAGAAAACATGGATAACTTAGGTTGTCCCCAACTGATTTATTTTAAGGCACATTACCTGAGCTTTTGAACATCTGTAAGAACAGTCTTTAAGAGTCATACTAAGGCACCTTTATCACACAAGAACTCTCAACAAAACTTCAGTAAGCACCTAAGTGGCTCCAGAAGTGACCAAAGCTCTTTTTAACATTGAACTATCACATAGGCTTTACTTTGTCAGAGGTACCAAAATAAATATTAAAGTGCTGATCAACCAAATGTGAAAACTGTTGATTAAGCTGGACCATAATGCAGTTTTCCAGTCACAGTCAATGCCCATGTTAGTTTTATGTCCATCCAAGGTGAAAAAGATCAAAGCTGAACTGAAAGGCAATCATGAACGCCCACCCTGCTCTCCCCATGTGGAAACAACAGAATGTCTGGGCTTGACTCAATTTGTACTAAAACTGTGCATTAAATACAGCAGAAGCTTACAGTCTGGAGAACTAACTACAGAAACAGTGTGAGTAAGAAGCAGACTACAGGGAAGTGGAAAAATTTGGCCTTAGCAAGTAATTTGCCTTCAGCAAAAGCACTTGTGGTTGTACACCGGTGCAGGGGAACTGCACTGCCAAGGATCCAGTGTCACCATACAGGCACCAGAGTCGGACACACCAGTGGTTTTTCATTGGAGATAATTACCATAATAAAAATATTTCTTTAGCCTGAGTGCTTTCAGGAGGCAGTTGATCCCTCAACCATTCTTTGGTTGTTTACCTTCTGTGCACACTCTGACACGTACAAACACGTGTGTGTATGTACACCTACAGCTACGAGGTAATCATGTTACAGGTGTAACTTGCCTTGGTGAGCAATGAAAGGAACAGAACCAAAGGGATCTTCAGGAGGACTTTTCTGTGGAGCAGAATGTGGCTCCACATTCTTATCTGAAGATGCTCTCCTGTCCGCCAGCCTGTCTGTAAAAAACAAAATGAAACAGAACAAAAAATAAAGTAAAATAAAATAAAAATGGCAGGTCTTATGCCTATGTAAAGCTATGTGCTGTATGGGGTGGAGGAATATTCTATTAGGGGTTTTTGACAACGGTAAAAGCCCAGCTGGCCCAGGCAGTTCCTTCCCACTGTGCAGGCTGCAGAGGAGACAGGCAGAGCACTTGGGAGACTCTGCACCCTCACCTGTCTCTGTTGGAGCACCAAGGTGATCCCGGGCCTAACAACCACCTTTGTCTGGTGACAGCTTGTGAAAGCTGGGCTGTTGTCCTCCCAGCGAGACAGCACACCCTTTTTCTCAGCTGCCAGCTCTGCACAGATTATTAAGGGGTTACAGAAGCTGTTTAAGAAATTCACTTCTTCACAATGCTGTCAGAAATTCAGCATCACATGTTGCTTCTGTCCCATCACTAAGTGATAACAGCAGAGAAACAGCAGCGTACACAAGAACACAGAGTTCCAACCTGTCACTCCAAATCACAAAGCTGCTTGGTTCAGACACCTCCATCCAACTGCACCTTCCCCTTAACAGTAGCTGCCATCTTTCTTCTAGGAAAATGTTCACCAAGCGTAAGCAAGGTATCAGGTATCATGATCTGGGAGTTAGATCCCTTTTACAGAAGTGATGACTCATCCCATCAATACCCCCATCACTGCACACATTGACATGAAGCCAGTCAACCCATGAAATCCAACAGTAATATCAGCCTGACAAAGTGTGACACCATCTTGATCCTCTAACAAAGGATGAGTATATTTAATTACTCATGTGTTACCTGTCATGAGCACATCAGCTTTAAAAGTATTGGACAGATTAAAAACCATCTTTAATATATGTGTGAAGTATCAGCTCAACAATACAAAGTAGGTTTTTGAAAAGGGTAAGAAAGGGGATTTATATTTTGAATGCTACTCAGCACCACATAACATGGCAAAAAGACAAACTTACGTAACAGTATGAGAGTTGTAAAGTATGGGACAGCAATTGGGTTTAGTAACAGAAAAATATAATCACTTATCAGACCCGTATCTGTACTTCTTTCTCTAGATGGCAAAAAAATTAACTTAGTAGACAACAGCCTTTTTCCCCTCACCTAAAAAGAACACACCCTTGAATCTTAATTATATATCTGAGGAAATTCCAGGAAGTATTTTACAGTTAAAGACAATTTTATAGGTCCAAGCCTCAACTGTACAATCCATCTCCCAATTTCTCATTATTCTAGCTAATGTTGAGAAAGTACCAGTAGACAAAGTCTATATATTTCTGCTTTGGCTGCAGCAAAGGCATTAACACTGAGATAAGCTCATATTAAGGCTGTTGTGCCCAAGATGATACCAAACTGCAAACAGCCTTAATATAAAAGAATCCTGGTTAGAAGGTGTTTGAAGGCTGTGATGTGTGTATCTAGGTGTACAAACACACACAGGTACAAAATACCAGTGCTCTCCCTGCTCTGGGCCTTGAACTGCTCTAAGCACAGCCCACCCTGCACAAACAAGGCTGCCATCTAGTGTGCTGCTGCTCAGAGCCACACACTACAAAGCAGAAGGATGTTGTTGACGCTTTGGATACAGTGTATGAAGTGTGTTATCACACCCAGCTCTCCTGTGCACTGAATTACCTTGAAGAGGTGAGTCCCAAAGGTGCCTCAGTTAATGTGGTCTTTGGCACTTATATTTGTGCAGAACTCATGGGTAAACCAAGCCCATCTCAAACTCACCATAACCACCATCACCAGTCCAACTGTTACAGATTCTGACAGTGGGGAATGTATGAACCACCTGCTACAAACTCACCTGCTCTGGATTCAAGAGTGGATTATTTCAAACTACTTAAGGCCTCTTTTGGAAGCAGCATGTTTCAAGATACTCAACTCCACTACTGAATCAAATCCTCAATTTGGATTTGGAAGGCATGCTCATTTTTAAGCTGGTACATTAGCCATTTTTCCCAGCTAGCACCAAGTAATTGTACTGTGAAGTGTGTGGAGGCTACTTCCATATCCCAAAAGTAAGTCTTAATTGAACAACATAATCAAAAACTATCAACTAAAGTTTCACAAACAAACCCACTCAGTTACTTTCCTTAAGGATTAACAGGCAGTGTGCACATCTTGTTTAATTACATTCAAGGACACAGGAATCCAGGAAGAAAGACCCAGCTAAAGGCAGAGGTGCTTTTTAATTGCTTGATATTCAACTTTACTGTACTTTTAATTGCAAGGAACTTGCTGATAGAGAGCCAAGCATGCACAAGCTATTTTTTGATATTGTCACATCTTCTGAGTCCCACGGATAAATCTGATCAACAAAACCAGTTATAGGAAGAGAATCTAACAAGCATGTGTTAAGCAATTAAGAGGAGGAAGTAATTCCAAGTAAAAACCATGGAGATAACTGACTTCAAGAGGAAAAAGTTTATTCAACTATTGCCATATCAGAACAATAAAGCAGCCCTTACATTTAGCCACTCATCAGAAAGGACATTACAAAACATTAACATAATGTAATAGATCAATTTTCTTTCAGGCATTTTCAAAGGACATATCAGACCCACACAATCTTCTGCTCTGGTGTGCAAGAAAAAAGCTGGAAAGGAATAAAGCAAGCAGCCAAACTTCTGTTCCCATCTGACAACAAAGCTCTGCTGCTGAGAGCCTCTTGACAGTGCAGGTGACAAGCAGCATTGAAGAGCTACAACAGTACCATTTCTGCAGTAACTGAGGCAATAACTACCAGTTTTGGACAGCGAGTTCCTATTGCACACATTTTCAGAGAGGAAAAGGAAGGGAAGAAGACAGGCCCAACTGTGCCCTCAAATGCTCAGAAAGAATGTTCTGTACACAGCCCGCGGACAAGCAGGTGTTGGAACTGCTGAGCAACTACAGAGCCCTCATTTACTGGGAAGCAAAGTAAGCCTTCAAGCGTCCCTTACTTGATCTCAGCAGGTCAAACTCTCTGTCCAGCAGCTCCTCCTCTGTCAACTTGGAAAAATTGTCCTCTCCAAAGGGGTTCCAGCCTGACATGTCAGGCGGGTTATTGATGCTCTGCTTTGGGTAACTGGCAATTGCTTCAGCATCAGGAATACCTGACCTGTAAAGTCAGTTCAAGGAAGCAAATAAAGAAACATCAACAAGATTATTTATCAGGGTCAAAATCTGAGACATGCTTCATTACACCAAAACACTAAACACAAGGAACACATATCCATTAACATCTCATCCCAAAAGCACATGAAAGCTACCTTAAGGAAAGTCTAGTAGGAACCTATATAAACATATAACCTAACTCATAACTTTAGTCAAACTGGACAAATTTGGGTTTTTCTTTATTTTTAAATCAAAGGAATGGGGGTTTTCTTCCACACACAATAAGAATTCATGGGAAAACCATTATTTATTACCCTTTATTAAGCAGTGCTAATCACAGTTAGTAATGTAAGCAACAAGAAACCCCTGAGCACACCTGAGCCATAACACTCACCTGCCTGTAGGATAGGGAGGATCTGCCAGTGTTCCAGCATGCACTGGGAGTGATCCAGGGTAGGAGATTAAGGCTGGTGCAAAGTCTTGTGGAGAGGTGATGTATTCAGGGGACTGTGCCTGCTGTGACCGCTGCTGGGCCAGCATCTGCTGCTGCAGGAGAGCCTGCTGATACTGCTGCACCTGGGGGCATCAGGGTTGTGTTACCAAAGCACACAAGGGCCAGGTCAATCTCTTCTGCCCACTCACAGTACTGCTCTTGCAGCCAGCCACCCACCCACCCCCACACATGGGTGTTCCAACTGCTCCAACAGATCAGTGATACTGCTTCTCTCTTCCAGCATATTATCACACAGCTTTTTATGATTACTGCAACTTAAGTATATGCTATAGAATAGCACAGTATACCCAACTCTTAATTAGTAATCACAATTTCGGGACAATTTCTCCTGATTTTTAAAGAACAGGATATGCCAGTTAGCTCCTCTTGCTTTTCAGTTACGAATTTCATATCACTGTGTCATCTGTCACTTTGTAGTATAATGTAGCTGTTGCTGTGGTCACTACTGCAAACCTTACGCACCAACTATGTTTAACATTAGCATATACCTACTTATTAAGTTAGAAATATATCCCATCCAATTAATACACAACTGTATTAATTTGTATTAGTTTGGGTAACTTCCCCCAGCTGAATACCATTTCAGATCCCCATCTTCACACCATTTACCACACCCACAGCTCATTATAACTACTCACATACTTCTCTCACTTCATCCACACAACAGACTTAGAAACACAGCCTGTATTTTCAGATTGTACCCTCTGTTCCACTCATGACATACCATGGCAGGATACTGTGACTGGGCAGGCTGCTGCTGGTACACAGACTGCAGCAACAGCTGCTGCTGGACCATCTGCTGGTGCACTGCTTGCTGATACTGGAGTCAAGAAGGAAAAACCAGTTTTAAGAGGTCACAATGCCCCTTCAGAAATAGCCAGATATTCAGAAGAAGCATCAATTAAAATATCACTTTTGGTTCCACAGCGTTTTTCAGTTTAGATACCACATAACCAAGAACCAACTTGCAATTCAGTCACTGCACTTTAACATTCTGTGTTTGGAGGCATTTTCCTTCCCACCTCCCCCTTCTTAATAAAAAATTACACTACATATTCAGCACTGGTCCATGTACAACCATCTTCTGCAAGCACAGCATAATCACCTAGGTAACTCCTAATATTTATCCCAAGCACCCTGACACACAGATAAAGTCTTCATCTCAGCCATATGGTGGTGATGCAAAGCAGGCTGGGATTCAGAGTCAAACTGCAGAAACAATACAGCACAAAGCAAGCAACCTTCCAGGATAAACATTACAGGGCCTATGAAGGGCCAAAGCCAAGGTACAAAGCGACAGGAGCTCTTTTAGCAGGAAAAACCACAGTCAGCAACAGCAGAAACATCTAACCAGCACATGATTCCCACTTGCATTACACCAGTAAGCATAAGGTGTGTGTCAGACACGTGCAACGGAGGTGACCGTACCTGCTGAATGTAAGTGTCCTGCATGGTGGGCTGGTGCTGCTGGTGGTGCAGGTGGTGCAGCTGCTGCAGCCTCCAGTCTCCCTGCTGCAGCTGCTGCAGGACCCTGTGCTGCTGCGGGGCGTGCGGGGTGGGCCCTTGGCACTGAGAGAGGTCTTGGCTGTTCCCTGGTCGCGTGGTTCCTGTGTGTCAGACAACACTACTGACATCCTCACCTCTCGACTCCAGCCAGAGCTCTCCCTGGCAGCTACTTCTTCACTGAACACTTCAAGGTGACAGTCCATGAGCTTCCCTTCCCAGTCTGACAACTAGGACAGCTATTAGATACCCAATTTGCTGCTTCAAAAATACTTCCAGGCCTGCAAATGAACCATTTCTACTTAGAAGATACTGGAAGCTTCCTCTGGTCTCACAACAGCAAGCCGAGTTCCAGACTTCTGCTTTACTAACACTGAAGTTACACACTGTAGTTATACGTCAAACCCTTATCCTCGAAGTGTACAGCTTTGTATGCATACAAAACAACACCTTTTTTTTCTTTAAGGGAACTATTGGCTCACCTGTCAAGCTCCATTAAACTGAACACCTGATTGCTTTGGCCATTCAATTGTTTTTGCAGCCACTTCAGTGAACACTTACTAACATAAATCAATATCTTGCATGCTGTGTTTATATTCTGAAGTACCCAGGAATGATTTCTTCCTTGTCAGAAAAGTCTTCAAAGTTGGATGCTACTTAGATCCCACCTAGTAAAAATTGTTTACACCTGGGACACAAACATTCTCCGTGGCCTTCTGACACTTTCCCAATACCAGCCCTGAAGCCACTCTTCCTGTACTGTAAGACACATGACAGCACAAAGTGCAACTAGAAACTGTTTAAGTGAATATTTATCAGAGCCATAACCCTTTTTGAATGAGAAAGAATTCAAAGGATTTCTTCAAAACCCATTTCACTCGGTTGTGTCTCCCCCAATGATTCCCCTCTATTGTACTCAGTGTAATGTGAAATCAATCTGTCAGTCCTTAGAGAAGCGGTATTTTTACATGGTTCCAGCCTAGAAATACCACCAACATACTGTTGATATCTCATGACTTATTGAGACACAGGAGAATATTTTCCTACTAAACGAAAGCAGTTTGTTAGAGAAGAGTTTTATACTTTTTGTGAATTAATTTCAAGTCAAAAGTGGCCATGAACTCATTAAACACCAGTGCTAAGCATAATGAAAACACATCTTAGCTTCTCAATAATGTGGATTTAGTTTTTGTGGCACCTGGCCAAACATTCCAAGTATTTTGGAAAGGATAAAGATTTGACTTCTGGTATATAAGGAAAGGCAGATGAATTTGAGTTTTAAATGCTATCCCTATTAGATCAAGGAGACGAAGAAATGTGAAATTCATTCTTCATATATTTTGGTCCATCCTTCAACTTCCTTAAGTTACCTTTTTGCCCACGATTACCAAACTCCCCAGGTACTTGTACTTTGACAGGAGTTGCTGAGCTCTGGATTGCCAGCACACTGGAAGTGGCAGTGCTTGAATTGGCCTTTGGTCTTTGCCGTGGTGCAATTGAGGTTTCTGTTGGTCCAACAGTATCTGTTATTCTGAAAGGGAAAATTTTCCCATGTAAGATACTTGATAAAAAGACAACTATTTCTTCTTCAAATTAGACACAGTACATCTCAATAGCTCAATTTTGTCTTAACCATGAGTGTTTACTTCTGAATTGCACTTCAGTTCCTTAAGTTTGCTTCCTAAAACTCACCACCCCTGGCAGCTCTAGGATATGACTACTGCAAAACACTATTAGGAAGGAGCCATGCAGCAGCCTTTTTCCCAAGGAGACCATGACACTAGATGGTATCTCCCTGAATAATCTCCTCTCAGAATAATCTTCCCACTCAGTAGTGAGTGGAAGTCAAGTCCTGACTAGAAACATGTTTACTGTTCAAACAAACATGAAATAAGATAAAGGAAAATCTCATCTGTTAACTTGTTTCTACTTCTACTCATGTCTTATGTTTTGATTTCTATTTTTTGTAAATAGAACTGATAATTATAGCTCAATATACAAGTATCCCAGTCACACATGCTGATAGATTCAAAACCTAACAAATTCCATTAACAAGGAATAAAAGGATAAAGGAACCATTAAGCACACACTATACCATAGCAGAAATCAAAAGCACGAATATGAAGTCCCAAGGTTTTAGGTTTGTTTTTACTAACAAGGACAAAAGGGACTACTTTGGTATAAAACTGGAACTTTTGGAAAAAAAGCCAGAACAACCAGAAGCAAAACCCAACAAAAATCCGTTTACCTTCATTAACCAGGCTCTCAGTTTTAACGCCCAGGATTCTCAATATAATGAAAAAACCAGAGGAGTGAATTCAAAGAGACTTGAAGCTCTTACATTGCAGTTTACCTAGTGACTTCTACTAAGGTAATATTTCATTTATCAACAAGCATTTGAAAACAGGTTTCAGACCAACTTGTACCTTAACCTTAGCAAGAAAAAAGTGAAGTCACATCTGCTGCTCACCTTGCTTTTATTTGGCTTTTTCTAGCAGCTGCCTCACTAGCTGTCATGGGTTCAGGGAGAGTTGAAGGGACAGGAGAATTCTTGGGAAAAACAAATTTTAATAAATTAAAAAAATGAAATCCTGAAAGAAAAAATTCATTACATATTGAAGAGGAATACTTGGGTTTAAGACTTTCATGTTACAAGGCTTCATGCTCAACTCACAGCTGTAAATTAAATGGGTTTTAGTTTAACAGTATCTCTATCTCAACTGTTGCAGAAATAAAACCAGAACATGATCGGTCTGTTTTGTCAACTCCTTCACTTCATTTACACACCACCAACTATCAACAACAAAGTGCAACATTTTCTTCAAACATTTTCGTCTGACTGCACAGAGCAGACTTACTTCAGCCTCAAGCTGAAGAACTTGAGCTGAAGAATCAAAGGCCAATCTTTGGAGGAAACTGTTTTTAGCCCACTTAGCTCTTCCACTGCAACAGAAATTCCAGAAAACCATTCAGCATCCAAACTTCCATGGGCCTTTAACCTACCCCCTGAATTCCTGAATCAATCACCTATCACCTAAAGCATATTTTACCAAGGAAAACAGCAATTTTGGGGGAGAGAGTACACAGATCATCCCTAATGACAAATGCCTGTACAGAATGCAAATCTAAAAAAATCTAGTAAGACACTGGAGACAATTACTTACCAAGGACTTCAAGATTTTCTTATTTTTTAACCTGTGTACCCAAAGGGCAATATTCACATTTACTGAGCACCTCCTTCTACAAGGATAAAGGAATTCAAAGGGATCTCAGGAATTTTGCTTGTCTGCCCCTGAAGGCAGAGCTCACTATAATTGACTGTTGCAAACTCAAATTTGAGATGGATTTTTCCTGATGCTTCTCTTGAGAACCACTTTATAATAATCAACATTAGTGATGTGCCTTCAAATTCCATCACAGAGTAATTATATTTGTGAAGGAGGTGACCTTTGAGACAAAGTTCACACTTGCCAAGGTCAAACTCCCCTGGAAAGCAGGGGCAGGAACACAGGCTAACCCAGGCACTGCTCTATGTGCCTTGCAGTTCACTCAAGTCCTTCCAAGGGACTAACACATTTGCTAAGGATGATTGAGAAAAAGGGGTTGCCCAAAGCACACAAATGCTCTTGACACTACAGTTACAAAATGAAACCCTCTATTGTCAACAAGTTTAAGTTCTGTAGTATATTTCATACTAATTGTATTAAAGGAAGAGATTACTAATGACTAAAAGTAAATTTGCATCATGCAGTATCAACAGAGTTCATGAAGCTACACCCTCAAAATTAAGAACATATTTTGTTCCGAGCTCATACTGCGTGTACACAACAGCAGCTTGAAGTGTTCTCTGCTATGTTTTACATTCAGAAACCAAGTTTATGATTAAATTGAAGTGATCTCACCAATCTGACAGGCTTTTCTCAATGCTACCTACATAATACACTGAAATTAGTGAAAAAATTAAAGACTACTTACATTAATATTAGACACTGGACAATCCTTTTTGGCAATTTTAAAGGCAAAGTAAGACACTTGAAAAATATCAGGTCTCTTCTCTTGGTCTGGTTCAAGCATATATCCTGCAAAATTGGTAAGACCATCCATTAAATGTCACATCAACTTCCCAGGAGAAAGATTTACTCATACTCATTCCGCTGGCTCCCTTTCAGTGTCATTTCAAGTAGTTTGCTCCAGGCTTCTGAAATCCCTGTCCAGGCAGCCCCTCAGGTCTGTACCCTGGGGCACAGTCCTCAGTGGAGTAAGAGGACAAGCAAGGCTCCCTTCCAAGGCCAGTGCAGGAGTGGCAAGGCAAGTTGCAGCCAGGAGTGATTGCCACTGCTCCCTCAGACTGCACCTCCCACCACAGTCACTCTCCTCCCCGAGCAGGATGTTCTTGGCTCCATGAGATGAAAGCACTGCTGTGCTGCCCACATACTTACTGATCAAACAGTGAACGCTGTGTGAGTACCGCGAGCTGTCCGGGATGGTAAAGCTTCCGTCACAAATAGCAACTTGGCTTTCTCCAAAGGGAAGGGAAAAGAAACAGAGTTTATACAGCAAGCAGCCAAGTGCCTGTAAAAGACAAACACAGGCACCGTGAAGGGATGAGAACAAGCCTTTTACACAAGAGAGCAGCACCAACGAGACACAAGCTGCACCCTGGCTACAGCTGGTGCTTACATGTTGTGTAGAACCCACACTACTAAACAGTTCACGTGACAAGTTAATATATCAAGCAGTAACACAGCTTGCTTTTCCATTCACTCCTATATAGATAAACTACAAAACCAGGGCGTACCAAGAGGTGCATTCTCAGTGTCACATCACCTGGAGATACCCCACTAGCCTTTGCACTCAATTTGGATGATTTTCTTAATGGCACAGCACCTAATAAAAACACCTGTCTTGATCATGCTGCCAAGGTTTCCACAAGAAATCTCTGGGGAGAGAGAGTAGCAACTAGGGCTGCCACAAAAAAAGCAAAATTCTAAATTACATTCCCCTTCCTTCAAAATAAAAATCAAACATTCATTTTACTTACCGAAAAGTAAACTATCCAAGATATCTCTACTATATTCTGTGTTCTTTAGCTGCATCACGTGTTTTATTTTCCAGTCAGCCAATGCTGCTTTTAATTCCCTCTCATGAATTAGTTCCATACTACATGATTTTTTGCTTACCCAGATATCTGCCTTGGTAGTAATTGGCTTTCCTCCATACAGGTTGATCATTTCAGGAGCTCTGTATGACAGTGTTGTGTACCTAGCGATGTAAAACAAAGGGAGGATGGTTGAAAACTGCCTCAGCACTGCAAGCATGTTTCCCCCATCTGCCACATACACACCAATCACACACAAGTTTCAGTTACGTGCCTGGAACTGTCTCACGTAATCCGAGTCATTTACTGCATTTGCAGCATCACAGAATATTCAAAGTAGCAACATGAAATGAAGAATAAATAAGTCAGCTAAGATTTGCTTTTACTGTTATTTCCCCAAGAGTCACTGTGCATAAGAAGCCAGTCATTTAGAAGGTGTGATCCAAGAGTCCTACAAGAGTTTTCCTAATCACATACTGAGACACACAAAATACAGACTTCAAAAAATCTAACATCTCAAAACAAATGCTAAAGTAGTAGTTCAAATACTTCAGAGCTTTACTTTAAACTTGAGAACGAGCAGCCTGTATTTACTCCTCTGCAGTAGTTAGCCCAAAGGGGCAAAACCATAATAATACACAATTTCAAGAGTGTGTCTGTAACAGAAGTTAAAATATTTTCCTGCTCAGTCTTAGGAGAATGAACATGGACTGTACTCTGTAATTGACACTCTACATAAACCCATTCCAAGGCTTATTTACATCAGTTCATGCTCTCTTGGCAAGTATTTTCTTAGCAGTACTAAAATAGCACAAATGAAAAATATCCAACTCCTAAAATGGCCAGTAGCCAGACATATACTTTTGAACAATTCAATTTCAAAATACTGTGCTTTTTTTCCAACAGCTTTCTTTAGGAGATTTAGATTTGAAAAACAATCTATGAATAAATGGAAGAAACATGTTACTAAAGAGTTTCATTCTTTTACTATATTTATGCCAAAATTAATTCAAGGTCAACCATTAACTTCAATTCATATAAATGGTACATGCACACCACACTACAATACATGGGGTTTCTTAGCAGCACAGTCATCACTTATGACAGGTCTCCTAAAAGTAAACTTACTTTTTAATTTCTTCTTCAACCATATTAACACCATCTTTTTGTGGATGCAGGTATTTGTTAGTGGCACTGCCAAAATCACAGAGAACATAGTTCCCGCTATCATTTAACAGTAGATTTTCCACCTTGAAAGGAAATCAGCACACACAGAAAAATGTTAAAATACCAGCATTTTCAAGTGTTACTATGTGTTCTCACACAAACAGGAAGTTTTCAGAAAAATCATTTGACAGACTTTGTTTTAGCAGCAAAAAAGTTATTTCAGTGTTTCTGTTTCAAGTTTGGTTTAGTCTCTGTGTTTACAGCCCCATCCATAGCAAGTTCCTAACCAGTAGTCAGTCTTAGGTATTGAAATACCTTCTATATCCTCAACCTTCTTCAAGCAGATGATTGATTTTAACTGAGATTTCATTTTCATGAGTTCATACCTTCAGATCCCGGTGAACTATGGGCGTTTTGCATTGATGCAACTGGGCAACAGCTTCACAGGTGTCACAAAATATTCTCANGGTCAACCATTAACTTCAATTCATATAAATGGTACATGCACACCACACTACAATACATGGGGTTTCTTAGCAGCACAGTCATCACTTATGACAGGTCTCCTAAAAGTAAACTTACTTTTTAATTTCTTCTTCAACCATATTAACACCATCTTTTTGTGGATGCAGGTATTTGTTAGTGGCACTGCCAAAATCACAGAGAACATAGTTCCCGCTATCATTTAACAGTAGATTTTCCACCTTGAAAGGAAATCAGCACACACAGAAAAATGTTAAATACCAGCATTTCCAAGTGTTACTATATGTTCTCACACAAACAGGAAGTTTTCAGAAAAATCATTTGACAGACTTTGTTTTAGCAGCAAAAAAGTTATTTCAGTGTCTCTGTCCACAGCCTCCGCAGTCTGTGCTTCAAGTTTGGTTTAGTCTCTCTGTTTACAGCCCCATCCATAGCAAGTTCCTAACCAGTAGTCAGTCTTAGGTATTGAAATACCTTCTATATCCTCAACCCTCTTCAAGCAGATGATTGATTTTAACCCAGATTTCATTTTCATGAGTTCATACCTTCAGATCCCGGTGAACTATGGGCGTTTTGCATTGATGCAACTGGGCAACAGCTTCACAGGTGTCACAAAATATTCTCATGACTTCTGACTCTGTGAAACCTGTTTGTAGACGCTGGTTCATCTGGTTCACAACTTGTCCAGCTAAAGAAGCAACAAGAGAAATTTCTTTCAAGTAATTCCTATCAGGTACAGAAGTAAAGACTTATATGCACAAAGTCCACAAATGAGATGCAAGAAAGTTTTCCAGTCACTGTATTTAAACAAAAGAAACCTGGTTTTCCAAATGGCTCTTTATGGTATAGATCGCACAAGTTGTAATAATTATCACTTCTACTGCAAATGTACATCTTGTCTCAAAGTATTCAAGTATTACAGACCACAGGGTGGCTTTTCTTTCTAAGGTCAAAGTATTTACTTCATACTTGCAGCACTTGTTCCAGTATCTTCACCTATTTGGGTTAAACACCATCTCATATTATGCCCAATCACCCTAAACTTTAGACAGACTTCACAAGTAAAACTCAGTGGCACGTTCATTCTGTGCATACGTGTGTGAAGGATTCAAAAACTACCTGTTTTTACATGTTGTTTGAAAGAAGGTTACATTATAAGGTGGGACCACAGGACTATTTTCTTTTGGCTGGCATTATCACCACTCACTATGCTCTACCCATTTATAACTAGTCACCTGGCAGGTAAGAGTAAAGTATCTTCAGTGTTATCATCTAACCCAAAAATAGCAGAGCAAGAAGAGTGGTGACAAGTTTGGCAATCTTTCCCACAGAATATATTCCAACTACATGTTGATTACGTTGGACAGCAGAACACACACAATTTTCCCTCATACTTACATAAGTAATTTTCCCATTCCTGATCATACTCAGTTACAAAGGTAAGTCAAACTGACTTTTACCTTTTCCTCGGAGTTCAGCAGCTCAGTGCCAAAGTGTCACAAACTAGTGGGATTCAGACATGAAGTATCTATGTTCACCTCTTACATTAAGCGGTTCTAACAGTTCTAAGTAAAATCCCAGGTGATCCTACAAACATCTTCCCTGCATTTTCTCTGAAAACCCAGGAGCTGTCTCTTACCGCGACAGTATTCCATGAGGATGAGCACCTCCCAAACATTATCACTTATCAAGTTGACAGCACAGTCCAAATAGGTCACAATGTTCTTGTGCCCAGATAACTCTTTCTGAAAAAGAGAATGCAAATTACACTTGGTTACAAAAAAAAAAAATTAAAAGAGGAAGAATTTCAGTTGCCACTGTGGCAGTAGAAGAAAGGTGTTTTGCTTGGAAAGCAGATGTACTGACCAAACGGTCTGTGACACCAGATACATTTTTAATAATTGCTTCCAAAGTTAATGACAAACCAATCCTAAACACAGCATTACTTTCTGAAACTAACAGTGCAAAATCAGAACCGTAAGGTCAAAACAAACTAGGATCTAGAAACAACTATCACTGCAGAGGCATTAGGTGTGTGTATACCACAAACTGATTCTTTCTGCAGTTCCCAGTAATAGCCTTCTTACCATAATTGTGATTTCTCTCTTGCATATGTTGAGATCCGGCACATTATTAACACACATCCGTTTCAGTGCACAGCGTATCCCACTGTGGGTGCGCACCAGGAACACTGTTGAGAAGCCACCTGGAAAACATTAGTGTAAACAAATGAAGCTACTGGTGTTTGTCATTTCTGTAGTCAACATGACTACATGCTGCTAAGGAATGAGAAAGAAAGACTATGTCCGTCCTTAAGTGATGAGAAACAAACACTTTAAAAAGTTAAAGATTTGCTATCACACTCCATTAATCTAAAGTCAAGTCTTTTTGACAAAAAACGTAAGAATTTTATTATTTTCTCAAAATGTGAACTGAAAATATTTGAAAAGCATTTTCACGTTCAAACCAATTTATAAAGCCCAGTGCAAACTATGTATACAGGTATCAGCCCTGAAGTACTTAGAGTCATCCAAAAACCTGAACCAAGTAAAGGTATTCTCCAGGTATTCCAAATTTCTAAATCCCCCAGTACTTGTTAAAGGTTAATATTAATTCCCTAAACCTACATTTTAAAACTAAAAGTAAAATATTAAAACAAGATAAAGTCTTGTGAGATGCTGAAGAAGTCCAGCAACTTTCCAGGTCATCCTCAGGAGCCTTCCTGCACTCCCAGACAGTGCAAACCATCAGCTCTAAAATAAGTGTTTTTATTTAAACCACTAAATACACCAAGTACAATTCAGTATCTTCTCACAACCAGTCCCATCAGAAATGGTCAGTGTAACCATGGCATAAACTGCAAGCCGCAAGTCGAGCCCACCTTCCAGCTTCCCAGCATGCGGGGGTTTTATCCTCTTCACTGGTAGAGAAGAATTACAGAGGCAGGGATTATACCCACAAGCCAAGTGAAACAGCCTACACAGCAAGCACTTCCAAATGCTCGCGCAAACCAAAGGGAAAACCAACGCTCCCCTTTTTTCTGTCTTCTGTTAGTCCTGCCTACTGCTCAAGGCCTCAAGGAGGTCACACTGCCATCGCCTCAAGGCTCACACACAGCTTTCCCACAGTTTTAGGCAATCCACCTCACAGGAGAGCTCACGTAAATCCATGCCTTCCTCAAGTGACTGCTGTCTGATCGTATGCCAACTGCACCATGGGAACGTTCAGCCAGGGCAGCAGCTCAGGTACACAGTCAGGACAGAAATATGTAAATTAGAGTGATTAACTCCTCTGATAATCAGGCAGTCAATTGAAATGCACGTGTTTCATGTCTCCTGATAGCATCTGCAAGCAGTGTTTATCAAGTATAATGCACCTCATTTAATGCAGGTCTCATGAGCCTGAGCAAACAAGCACATAATCACTTCCACTCAAGAAGCTAAGCTCTATTAAGAAATTTCCCTTGAAGATTAAATATTTATTATTTTTAAACTTGATTCCTCATTTAGCCAAATGTGATGCTACGCTGTCAAAACAGAATTACTGCCAATTTTAATACAACAGCCTTACCCTAGGGCCCTCCCAAAAATTTCACAGGACACAGTCTTATTTGCTCAAGCTCTAATGCTGAACTCCAGCTGGGGATGAAAAGATCCAGAAGGGTTCCCTTACACCAGCATGGAGAATCACGTCAGAGCAATGTGCAGACCTTCTTTACAGGAAGAGGTTTTGAACTATCCTCACAATAAAAGTACTTGCTTTTAAGCACCAATATCTGACCAAAACCATAAAGAAGTACTCAGGTAACACATAAGAGTCATAGTGATATAAAGTAACAATCACTTCCAGGCTTTTTAACCAGTTTTTACAGCCTTAAAATTCTCGCTGACTAACAGAAGGACAAGAAGGAAACGTCAGATTTCAAGTTTCCCTGACAACAGTTCTGACATAACCAGAGCAGACACAAGTGAGTAAGAACCATCAGTACAAAGTACTGAAAAGCGCCTAAATCCTCAGCCAAGCGCTGCTCTCGCCATTAGGTGGCAATATCAGTAAACACTTGGGCGCTAAAAGCAGACCTGGTCCTGGTTTTGGCCAGGAGATCTGTGACCCTGAATGGTTTTCCATCAGTAAATATCACCACCATAAAAACCCCTTTCCTCAAAGGGCCAAGAGGCACAACTCTGAACCAAATCTCAGTAGATGAACTTTATCTCAACCCACATGTTCCCCTTCCCATTCTCTCCCCCATCCCACTGGGCTGGCCTGGGGCTCAGTTGCTGTCTGGGCTTAAACCACAAAAGGCCTGTAGGAGTTTCATCTCTTTCAGTCCTTTATTTCCAAACTCATCTGAGCCCTAAATCCTCAACAATTACACACGACAGTCACATTGCACTTTTCTCTGAAATATTTGCTAAAAAGCAAATATATATAAAAAATAGCATCTAAAGTTATATAAGCCAGTAGATACCTAGCAGAATTAAAATCTCTTCACAAAGCTCACACTTCTTTCTTTTTCCCCCCCTCAAACCGTCATCTCTATCAACTTAACTATTCCCTTTTGGGATCTTATTATCAACTAACTGGCAATGTTTTGCCTTTCTTTCCCGGGCTGGGTTTTGTTTGTTTGTTTTTAATGAAGTTCTACATCAACCACTTGTCTGTGTTTTCCCTATGCATATTTAAGGTCAACCTTGACTAATTTCACAGGCCTTAACATTAGATTTACACTTTACCATGTCACATTCCTGAAACTCCAACTAGGACACAGTGTAGCTGTCTGAATTCCAAATGTTCCATTTGCTTACTCAGGTAGAACAAAATAAGGCTGAAAAATCTTCCACCACCTTTACCGCTTTTCAGACTGCTGAGAGCCATTTTGTGGAGACAGTCTAGAATAATATCAACAAACATTCTGAATAAAGTTATGCATTATTTTAGATATACAGAACTTTTAAAAATAATATAATTTTTAAAAAACCACATAGAAGCACCAAATGTTGTTTCTCTAAGTAGTGCATCCGTTGGCTATTTATTCTGATTAGTGAATCCTTGGTTATACATGTGTAAATATAATAATAAATATAAATTTCAGTGTATTCAACTGTGTTCTGAATCAACTTCTGCCTTTAGCAATACTTTCACTAACTTACTCTGCATCACTTGATGCCCAGACCATGTGTACATGTCTCCTCCCTGTTAATTCCAGAGCCAGATTTCCCAAGACCAAGCTGACCTGCAGCCACAGCCACCTCGCTCCAGAGATGATCCACCTCCAGAACTCACAGCCTTCCAAGCACTGTAGTTTGCAAGCTGAATGCTCTGGAGTGAATCCCTTTATGGACTACAAATCCACCCAAAATACAGAACAAGGCCAGCTGGAGCATGAATGCCCTTCAAATAAGCTCCCAGCAACCAGAAGAAATAAAACCTTCCTGCAAGTCCATAATGAAAGAATCCCTAAGGCCTCAAAAAGCATTTCTAGTGCATGCTCTTTGCTGGGAAACCAAGGGAACTCTGACCTCTATAGCTTTACGAGTTACTCAGACACAAAAGCCAGTGTCCATAGCACAGGACACCTAAGAAGGAACTCTGAAAAGAACTAGAACCCATGCCAAGAGCTATTTCTTGCAGCTCAGTTTTGATCACATCTTCATGCAATACATGACAAACACAGGCATTCCTGGCTCTCAGATTCCTTCTGTGATCCCCACACACTTCTAGGATGCCCCTCTTACATCCAGCTGCTCAAATTCTCTTCTGGTGTACTGCTATGCTGTCTGTACCTCTGCATGTTCATTGACATCCTACTGGGACAATTTCAGGGCACTCATACAAACTCTGAGCCTCCCTCCTCCCCACACAGACAGCAGTCCTTCCCCCAGAGAGGCACTGCCTTCTCTCAGTCAGCGCACCGCGCAGCAGGCACATTTACGAGTGGTACACCAAAAGCATACACAAGAAATGCCTGACTTTTGTGTAGAGAACACTATTTAGTTCTTGAAGCTATAAAGATTTTTATTTAATTTGTGAGAGCAAAACCTTTAAAAGCACACAGATGAAGTCCACTTGATTTTTTTTTTGATTTTTTTATCAGTGAACACACCTGAAACATAGCTCCATTCAGAAGAGCAGTTGACAGATGTTGCCTCTAAGCTCACACTCTCAGCATTCCCAAAACCAAGGCAAAAATAGCTCCCTACTTCTAAAATAATCCATTTCTACAGACACATTTGGGAGTTGAATATTTTTCCACTTGAAAGAAAGTGTGCAGACAATGCATTCCAAGGGACATACCACTGCTCCTTTTCCCACTGCCCACACAAATTCCCACCATGTAACAAGCTGACTATCAGGACTAGTTTAGACAAGCAGCACTGTTTTCCTCAAATCAGTATCCGCTCCTAGACAGTGCTGGGAAAACAGCAGCTGTGAATCACAGCCCAGCAGGACACCACAGTGCAGCCCCAGCAGGCAGGTCTGCACCTCTCTGTTAACTGCCCTGCCTCGAGCAGACACTCCCACATTTCAGTTCTCCCAGCTCCACCTGCAGTCCTAAAAAGCTCTGGCAGAAGCACCGGAGACTACCTGGGGCATCCAAGGCACTTCAAGTTACTGTGTGAGCTGGGAAAGCTGAATTATGGTCTGCTATAGATTTTTGTGAAGGTTTCTTATTTTGTTACACCCATGCAGCAGACTTGCCCAGGGGCCAAAGTCAAGATGCTCAAGCTTTGGTCCAGTGAACAGCAAAAGGAGCAGAGCTTCACAGCCTGCAGTACAGCCCATCATATTCCTCACCTTACCTGCTTCTCAGAGGATCCAGTGAATAGCTAGACATACTGGACTACAGCAGTGACAACACTGCTTCCGTGTCACCTTCTGCCTGACTGCCTCGGCTATTCTTCTGTTGAGAAACAAAACCCCACTGACTTCCTAACGCAGAGAAATTTCCTAACTATTTGAATTGAACATAGCTATTCAAACAGACACACTTGCAATTCCTGTAATATTCTAAGTTTAAGGAAAATGAAACCAGATTGACTGAGGAGCTGATTTAATGCATGCTCTAAAAAAAGGCATTTGATATGCCCTCAAAGGAGTAAGTCTTATGCACCTAAGACAAAACATGCTATTTCTTAGCATAAAACTGATCCCTTCTTTACCACATACTCTGGTTAGAAAAATACAAAACCACACTTCAAAATCTCAAATTTGAATCAAGTTGCCTGAGAATTAGTCACAACCACTGTACTACTTTCATGTATTATGTCATCACCTCATCTTGCTGTTCACTGGGATAAAAATAGACTAACACCTTTACCTCTACAACTGTATTTAAGATGCTTGTATTTAACTAACACTTCCTTCCTGTCTACAAGGAAGACAGCACACAACACGACTAGCAGATCACCAACAGTTCAATTAATTGACTGAGTATCAGAATGTTAGCCTCTATTCACCTCCAGAAATCACACTGTAGGAGAAATCACTTGAGTATTAAACAGGTCTTATCTTACCAAACTGCAAGTAGGAAATCAGGATAAAATTTGGCAACAAGTCACAATCCACTAGGCTTCATTCAAAAACATTTCTTAAAGTTCTAGGGCTGTGCTATCATACAGACACTGGCTATTGAGTTATTAAAACCAGAAGCTAAATGCAACACAGTGAAGGGTACTGTACTTGTTTCAAACAAAAAGAATCAGAGCTTTCTGCTCCCAACACCTGTAGGATTATTTCTGTTTGAAGACACTAATGCAGTCTGCTCCCAGCCTCAGTGCAGGCCAGAAAACACCTCAGCTCAACACAGAGGGGTCAGTTACCTCATGAAGTTACTTGAAAGAACAGGTTGGGCATTATCCACTTCAGTGCCCATAGCACCATCTTTCAGCCTGGGAACAACACAGTGTTCCAGCAAAGCAAGGATCTTTGAGGTGGTTTTTACTTTGGAGATGTACAGTAATGCAACCAACCCATGTATTTGCTTCCAATTCTTTCTGCTTTTGCAAATGCACCTCTTGCACATCCCAGTACATTTAAATAGATGTGCTTTCACTTTAATAGCAGATCAGCATTTTTAAAAGAGTTTCCTCTGTACTGTCCTACAAAGTTCTGTTGAGTTTATCATCCATACTGCATTACAATCCTCATAATATAATATCCCTAACTTGGCATTTTTAGCATCTCCCCAGCTGATACAAACAAGTTCTGCAATCAAAAAAATTTCAAGAAACAATCCACATTTCTGAAGCCAAGAAATGCTTGTCAGGAGTGACAGCTGTTTGCTGGAGCAACCAAGATATTTCTCCAGGAGACAGAGCTTCATGTCACCAACAGTTTCTTTTCCTAACACTAAGATTCAAAACCAAACACTAACACATATCAGAATCTTAACAACCAACTTGAACACTATTTTTTGTCAAGTCAAAACTTTGACCAAACATTTATATAAGGGGATTACGCTGTGTAATCTAGGCCAGAAGTGTTAATTCAATTCCATTTCACTGTGCCATTAAAGCTTTAGTCTCTCCAACTTTAGTCCACTACACACCCCAGGTTACTGAAGATGTAACCAAGGTGATGCCTTTAGGCAGGATGTGCTTCCTGCTCAACTTCTTATGAGAAAGCTTTTCAACCAATCCAAGACATTGATAAGACACCTGCAACGAACATTAACTAGCACAGTTCACACACACAAACAAAAAACAACCAACCAAACAAAAAACAAACACACACCCCACACACACCCCCCCAAGCAACAACCAAAAAGCTAAAAAATTTCAATGGCAGTTTTATCTTCAGCATGTTTTCCCCCCTCTCTTGTGACTTTTTTCACCTAACTCAGCTCCCTCTGTCATTCACTCTGACCCGAAAAGAGGGAGTTGGGAAACCACAACAACATGATCTGTGCATATAGGCTGGACAGAAACATGGAGTTCCCCATTCTACAGCACTGAGGAGCATGAATTCAGTTCACTTTAGAGATGGATTTCCAATGTCATTTGCTAAGTTACTTTTTTCTAAAACTTGATTTTAACTCCAATATAATCAACAAATGTAAAAATCAAAACCAGTCACAAAATGGTTAAATTAGTGGGTACAGATAAATTAAACTACTAATATGCAACCACCATGACTTCTTTGGAATTAAATTCCATTCTCATACCACATGGTTACCAACCAGCTAAGAAAACATACATCACACACTTATTTGCTATGTAGTTTGCTTTCCATGTTCCTTAAAATCACTGTTTGACTTGTGTTGAAATATGAAATCACAAAAATCCAAAGCAGAGCAAGTCAGAGAGGGATCTCTAAACTCACATGTGACTGACTGGCCCACTAAGTGTCCCAAAGCTGCCATGGCACAGAAACAAGGCACAACACACAGTGTCCAGCTCCAGCCCAAGGGCTGGTTCCATGGCATGCTGGACAATTGCCACCTCTGGTTGCAACACAAAGACTGGAGCCACCAGGCCATGCACACAAACAGAGCCATTTCTAATGCCAGAACCATTTCAGACTAAGGCAGATGTCACAGGAAGATTCTCTGGTTTGCTATTTGTCTAAGGCATCTTGCACATACTGAATTAGTAAAATGAAACCCATCTCTTCACTGCTGGAAAGAGCCTACAGAGTCTAAGTCACACCTTCCCATCCGAGTGTAATCACCATGGAATTCA
This sequence comes from Pachyramphus minor, assembly GCA_013397135.1. NCBI lineage: Eukaryota > Metazoa > Chordata > Aves > Passeriformes > Tyrannidae > Pachyramphus > Pachyramphus minor. Next base: position 52,624 of record VYXB01000463.1, on the reverse strand, counting down.
CTGACCACTTTCTATAATCCAGAACTGGATTGACTGGCTGGAATTAGTGTTAAGAACATCTAACATGAATAACTGAGGCAATGAGTAGAAGGATGTTCATTATCTCACCTCCTATTCCGTAGCTGCCTGCAAATACTAGTATATGTTTAAACCAAAGCAGTATGCCCAGATACAAACCTATCTGGGATAAGAACAACAGGGTACCAATAGAATCATAGTATCAGCTGGGTTGGAAAGGACCTCTGAGATCAGAGTCCAACCCTTGATCCACTACCACCACAGTTACTAGACCACAGCACTAACTGTCACATCCAGTCTCATCTTAAAAACCTCCAAGGATGGAGAATCCACCACTTCCTTGGGCAGCCCATTCCAATACCTGATTATCCTCTCTGTAAAGAATTTCTTCCTAAATAAACTCTCTCAAGAGCACAGTATCTGAGATCCAACCTGCTTACAACAATAAAGAGAACTAAAAACCATTTTAGGTAATAACACTTCCTTGGCACCTGCATGGGGACAGGCAGTTCTTGAAGCTCTGTCTATGCTGAATACATCTGAATACTTCAATTTGCGCATAAAACATCTCAAGACTGCCACCCCAATTGCCTTACAGCACTTTTATGCTTGGGGATTCCAAACTTCACACTGTGACATTTGACAACTTAAAAAGAGACACTGAAACTTCGAAACCATATAAGCAGCTTGGCTGCTATGCTGCAATGGCAAGAGGATTCCAAGTATCAGAGCCAATATTATCAAAATCATTTAACACTTCTCATACACCTACGGTATTTCAAGGCAGAGCCAGTCAACAGCAAGAACTCAGAACAAGGCAATTATTATTAAATGGACCAACCTGCAGACTCACGTTTGTGGGTAAGTGTCCAAAAATTAAAATGCTAGGACCTATCCACCACCTAAACTCAAAGATGTCCATCAACAAAAGGCTCCTCTTAACAAATCCCATTACATAATTCCATATCAGTTTACCAGAAGAGCAATTCATACAAAAGACTTAAAATAGTCCATTTGGTGGTAAAACCAAGAAAGCACAGAGTTGGGAGGATAATACGGTGGATTCACACCGAGATTGGAGGCACCTGAAGACATCTACAAGACAAACCAAATCAGATGCAGCACACTGCTTCCTTTTCACTCGCTGTTTGGTTACACTGCTTTTAGAATACCCTAACAATATAAGCTTGCTTTTCTATCTTCAGAATGCCTAAGAAACCTCTGGATAGCTCATTCTGGGATAAAATAATCCTCTTGAAGCAAAGGCCAAGTGATAACCCATCAAAACTCACCTCCAGGGGAAGGTCTCAACTCCCCAGATACAGACTGTGCTACTGAGCTCTAGGGAGAGACAGAAGGGCTCAGCAGGACACAATTATTTCATTTGCCTTTTTCCAAACAGCTCATTTTCCTGAACATCATGCACAAACCAGAACCGATCCTATGTCTAATGCTGACTTACCAAATTTCATTCACTCTTCCTATTCTAGTCTCATGAACACATGCTGTGTTCAGTCAGGTTCTTACACATGCATGTCAGAAGAGTAATTTAGTGCCTTATATTGTTTTGTGATCTATTTGCTCCATACTGCTTTCATAGTTACATGCAAATAAATTAACCAAAACAAGAAAAAACTTGTTTAGCAACAGTTTCTCAAAATACAAGCACATTCAGCTTTTCAACCTACAGCAATTGCAAAAGAACGTAATTAAATGTCATATTAATCACTGACTTCCGAAGCTATTTTTGTTTCATAAGAGGCAAAGTCCTGCAATTCACTAGAACTGCTACTGAAAGACGAGATGCACAGATAAAAATCACAGTCGAAGTAGCAAATTAAAAAAAATGTCAAATGAAATGAGTCAGTACAACAGACCCAAAATAAACCAGGAATTGGACCATTCTGATGTATTGGTACATAACTCCTAGAGACTTGCGTATTAGTTTCTAGGTACCACAGGAACAAATTCATCCATTAAAACAACGTGCAAGTTTGGAAGGAAGCCCAACATACACATTACTCTGAATAAAATCTCCTCAAGTCCTGGAATATCAGAATTCCTTTCGTAGTTTTGTGTGTGGCAATCAAGGCATAGCACGTTACAGAAGCTATAAGGAAGAAACCATCTCAGAACCAGGATGTTCCATGGTCTACCTGTATCTCTTGTACAGACTTGTATGACTTGGGGTAAATCCCTTCATCTTCCTTTGTTTCCCCATCTGTGGAATAATATCTCTCCCCGAGGCGATGTGATGCTCTTCACAGCAATACCAGGTTTGACACCTCTTGAAGAGCAGGACAAAAACCTCTCAGAAGCGTTCACTCGCCCATGAGCCTACATCATCAATTCTTCAGTACCTTCACCACTTGCCTCAGAAGCAAGGCAGACATAAGGAGAAGCAAGGATAAGCAAAGACTCTCATACCTTTACAGGGTGAACACTCCACGTCTGCCAGTTTCCAGTTCCACAAGACAGTGTCTTGTAACACCTGGGTTTATGCTGGTCAAGGACCAAGCTATTCAAACCAAAAGAAATACTCCCCACTTCATTAAAACGGACCCCTAGGATCAACTGGTTTATTTACTTCTGTTTGGTAACCTGCCCTTTTCTGTGTGTTTTCCTCCACCCTGCCTCTGTTCAGAGACCCAGTTTCATAGCTGACCCCACCCATACCCAAGACATCCCACTGCAACTACTTAAAAGTAACCAACCTAGACAAGCGTGAGCAAGGAACATATGAAGCAGGAAAGGAAGGCAAAGGTTTCTACTTTACCAGTAGACAAATGCTCAAAGAGACTGAAAGCCACCACCAAGACAATCAGGAAAGCAGGAGAAGAGGAATTCATGTTCCTTTCTTGTCAGCAGCTAGACAATGATAAAGAAAAACAGACCCTCTCCTTTCAGAAAAGGGGTTTCACGCTCACCACCTGTCTTTCTACGCTGGGGAGAAAAATACAGGGCAAGCTGACTCTGCCGCAGCACAACAATGGACTAGAGATGATGTGACCTGCATCGGTGCACGGCTACTTGGCATCACTGGGACCTGCAAACTACCCTCCCACCCCCAGCTCCGGATACCAGCAATGTGCAAATACTCCTAACACTTCAGGATGCAGCTGTTCAGCCAGCACATTAACAGCTTTTAAGCTAAACCTGCAAAGACAGAGGAGGAAAACTTCCATTCCAAAACAGACGCCTGCCTATCACAGCACCTCGGGCAATAAGGATGCAATTAAGTGACTGACCACGCCTGTGTTCCTCGTCAGTCCCAAGCCGGTCACCTGACTCGTACACTCCACAGTGGCAGCACAGAGCATTCCTAGTGCCAGTTAACACAGCTGTGCTTGCAAGCACCAACTCAGTAGACTGCGGCAGCCTGCTTAGCTACAATGTTACAGAGGTAAAAAATAGCTACAGCAAGTAAAATATAGCACAAGGTTAAGGAATTAGGAAAATCAAGACAAACCAAACACTGCCAAAGCACTGCCAGAGACAAGCAGCACAACCTCACAGAGCACCTGAAACACTTCCCCTCTGAACCCGAGGTGAAACCTATTCAGCAAGTGAGACACCCTTCAGAGGGCAGGTGTGTGCACATTGACAGCCACAACCAATATCTACAGCTGGAAAGACAAAGTTCACACAGTTAACATGCTTGTAACTATACAGACCTATAACTGCACTGCTCCCTAGGGACCTCGTCCCATCTCTGGTAGTAACTCCAGTTCTCCATGCACAGAACAACTTACAAACTCATCCACATGGGTAACATACCAATGAGTGGCAGCTCTGCTATTACACTGACAACAGCCCTGAGAAATACATACCCACTTCCCAGAATTACTGGTTTCTAGTTTACACCTGTCTGAAAAGGAATTCCACTGCTTTTAGCTAACAGTTTGTCTCTTCCATGCTGGCATGCAAAATACTGAGATTTAATAAAAAACCCAAACTTTCAGTTAAACCAATAAAACACACCAAAAAAAATTAAGATCCTGCACAGCTTCTTTTAGAGCCAGGCTATGTCTTTCCCACACAGACCTAATATATCCTCTATTATTCCATGCTACCTTACTCTTTGAGGGTGTCCAGGGGCTTCCCAGTGCAACACACACTTGCATACCCTCCCTTTCTGACTACTGTAGCATTAGCATACTTTACCAAAACAGCTCTGCAAGGAAAAAGGCAGGTAGGTGGCATATGCATTGGTTACATCTGTCCTTTGTCAAAATTCGGCAAAGGAAAGACAGCTTGAATTTGTGCATCATCTTACCACAATACTGCTACCAATCAAGTTCCTTCCCCTGTAACCACTTGAAACCAAGTAACCACTTGGCTCTTGGCCACTATCCTGAAAACTTCATACAGGATTACCAGATTGCCAAGTACTTGCCCAATATTTAACTACTTCTGGGCACACAAAAATTAAATGGATAACATCCTTGAAAAAGTACATAACAATTGTGTGCAGTTCAGAGGTGTAACATGACCTGTCCATATACACCAATGCATAAAGGAATGTCCTCAGGGCATGCAAGGACTAATAACTGGATAAGCAAGAGCATTAGACCATGTGTCCTAGGAGATGAACTTGGTCTTAGCTGTACAACAGATGCCTATGTCAGCCTACAGATGTTTCCCAATGCATTCATTTCTCCATCGGAGTCCCAGAGGCACAAGAGAGCTCTGGAGAGTACAGTGACAGTGACTATTGACCCCAAGTACCACCACAGTGTTGAGCACACCAGCTATGAGATGAGCTAAACTAGAGCTTTCATTCTGTGCACCACGCTACACAAAAAGGCACCTTTACCTGCATATTGATGAGAGACCGGGATCACATGCAAATCCCCCAACCACTTCCTGGTTTGTCTGCCTTCTCCATACACAGAACACAGCAACATCCTGCAACAGCCAAACAGTGCTGTTGTTTCAAGCTGTGATCTGCCTTCACTAGGCCCAAGGAACCAAGGATGAACCACAAGCCCTACAGCAGTCTTCCTGTCTTTGATCACCCAGAGATCCAAAGCTGGTCCAGGATCTCTGCACCTGCCAATCTGCAGCTACACTTGCCATAAGGCAGCCGTGCCTATTTTTGGGACTTCACGAGAGATCCATGTGTATTGTATTATACTTTCAGCCAAAATGGAAATCAGAAAGTTTATAGTACTGATGTCGCTTTCCCCCCCCTATATCTTCAACTTGAACAAGCCATATCTTCTACTCCAATATCAGCAAAGCAAAACTGTTTGAGACAGAGTAACAGGGTTGACCTTTACAGTCATGTGCAAACAGATTCAGAAATCTTACACTCTGGAAAAATATCGACATGACCAATCCCAACTCAAATTCCACAAGTTATCTTTCCAGACAGCCTTCCAGCTCATAATCCACCTGAACAACTGAACTAGACTGCAACTGAAAACAAAACAGCAGCTACTGCAAAGAGCAGCAATTCACATGACATAACCACTAAATTATTGAAGACAACCAATAATGAACATGTCAGCCACGTAAGGAGGCGACTGCCATGCCACAGTCCCAACAGAAGTGACCCTGCACCAGGTGTATTTTTAACACCTGCCACAAAGATAAGCTGTTCCAGTGTACAGAGTTGAAAATTCAGTCTACACCACATTGAAACACTTGAAAGTACTGAAGTTCACAGATCCTTTATAATGGCACTTCTCTTTATTTACCTCTCCAGAAGACAGCACAACAAACAAGCCACACCTTGTATGAGATGAAGCAGTGTCTGCTGTACATCAGCACCTTGCCAAATTTATAGCAGCTGCTAGAGCTGCATATCCTCCACATAACTCACTCTAAAGACCTAAAAAAATCAAGGTATGAAAGAGTAATTGAAGTGGGACTTAACAAAAGCAAGGAGAACCTTATTCACAACACAAGGTTTGTCGTTTGGATTACTAACTGAAGTGCTATTGCTAAGACACAAGGTAGAAAAACACCCAAAACAGTCACAGCAAAACTTTCAAGACTACCCTTATTCCAGGAATGATTTTGAAAAACTTGGTACACCTCCTGTCTGGACAATAAACCATTTCACCTTCAGTACTGCTGCGATGTTGATCCCATTTGAAGATCGCCCCTTCTTCCCTCAGACAGCTAACTGAAGAAAAATCTCCACAAAAAGACATTTGCACTGAAAACTGAACAGCACAAAAATCTACAAACAGCACAAGATCTCACAGAACAGGACCCGAATTCCTCTCCATTTAGGTGACAGTTTTATTAGGCCTTGACTGACACTGTGTGAATTTAAGAGACAAACCAAAACCATAAACGTTGTCAAAGTACTTGCAAAAACTGCACACTCAATTAAAGAAAGGACAGTAGAGCTCACAAGAAGCTCAATCCTTCACTGGTGTAGGAGACTGGAGGAATGACTGACTGGGTCAAAACAACCAGGTGGGAAGTCAGGGGGAACAGGGTGAACTCCGCATAGGTGGGACAGCCACTGCTCCATCCCTGTCGCCTTAGCAAATCTCTGGTCCAGTCTAAAGAGGTGGGAGCCAACAGCATGACCTGCCCCAAAGTGGCAGGGACCGACTGAGGGGCTGCCCCAAAATGGTGGGGACTGACCCAGGGGCTGGTGTAACCCAGAGCTGTAGAAAGGTTCTCTGGGAGAAAGTAAAGCTGACCCTCAGAGGGGCTAAACAGGAAGAAAAACATTCATCCTCTGGGCATTAATGACCAGTTTGTTATTGAGCCTCCTGAGAATTTTGTTGTTTCTCTCACACACAACCCAGAGTGAATCAAATTATCTTAAAACTAAAGGCTAAACCTGCCAAGCAGGATGGGGCTTTGCTCTGAGAGCTTGCCCTGTGAGATAAACTATAAAAGAAAGAGCATGCCACTTGCAATTTTATAAAGGGAATATTCAGGGCTTTCACTTTTTCTCCCTATTGAGAGGCTCCTTTTCACAGAAAGCTATGCTTTAGCCATCATATTTAATAAATGAAGCAAACATTCTGTGTTATACAAACATTAAATAATGAACTTATAAGCAATCACCTCTTGAATGGCTTTTTCCCTGCCTCTCTAGTCCTACATACAAGGTCACTTAAAAAAGCAACAGCTTCCTAAGCTACAGCAGCAGAAGGCTCAACTCCACACAGCTCCAAACTCAGCACTTTATCAGCCTAAATGATAAAATATAAACCAGTATACCCACTATCACACAGCTTCTTTCCACATGTACTGGGGCAAAGGAAAGAGATAAAGTTACAGCATGAGAGCAGTAACACATGATATTCGCCCTGTCCCATCCAGAGCTTCCCAACACTGAAGAGACACTTTCCATCCCCTCGAGGTACTTCTGGAGCAAGCTGCACACAGTGTTACTCCGTTCCTCCAGGGTCAGTGTCTGGCATCTCGCCTCTCATACGCGTGGACTGCCTGGCGAGAGGATGAACTCCTGGTAGCAGTTTATCAGCTGGACTAGGGCTGGACACAGCACTGCTTTATTTTTAAAAGATGCAACAGCACATGCCCCACGATTCCATTAATCCATCCTGAGTGAAAATGAAAAGCAGGTGATGACCATCCTTCCCTGCCCACAAATGAGCTTACAAACAAAGCCAGTCAAGTTCAAGACGGAAGCTGAGAAGTCCAGTGCACATGGCACATGCATTCTTTTTTAACACTTGCAACTGTCTCTGCTTTATCTGCACTTGTTAAAAACATAGCCACATACTGAATTACAGGACTTACCATAACCCCTTCCATCTACTCGTGGTACTAAGAGAATTTTAAACCTGGCAAGGTCTTCATTTATTTATGCAGTTTAAACATCAAGCCCTGCCAGGTAATCAAGATGGTAAGACAAATCAGCATCTTCCAATGCCTACCCTTACAGGATGCAGAAGAATCAGTTTTACTGCAGTTCTTAAAAAAGAGGAGTTACTGAAGTCTAGTCAAAGCAAACAATAAAGTAGTAGTTTCCACATATCAAGTCACAACTTTCTACCTCCTCCTTATTAAAGCCAAAAACGTTTTGGGAACTTGCTAATTTTCACTTTCCTTTTCACTCTTCACAACATAAACTGTTTTGCATTAACATTTGAGATCTATTTAAAGGCATGTTTCATACTTGGCCACTTCTGATTTCGGCAGTTTCTGAACTTCAATGCTGGAGTCCCCATGAACCACCTGTAACTTTCAGAGAGCCCTCCATATTTTTGTCACTAAATTTTCCAAACTTCAGCTGAATTGCAGATACTCTCATTCAACAAAAACACAAAAAGAGGAAGCCTTCACTCTCTATCAGTCATTTATTCCATACAGTTCTACCGTTCCCTCGAAATGGATAAGAACTCATTTTCTACATCAAACCTTAACCCAAGTTAACTGTTTTTAGCCCATCTCTGAGAAATAAGCCTTAAAAATAAACACCTCCATCCAACAATATACTGACCATTGGGTTATGGAGGCCAAGAAGTCACCACAGAACAGGTATGTTTAAAACAAAAGAAGCCACCCAACAGCCTCCTACCTACAACACTTCAACTTTATACCTTCTTTACTCAGAAGGATGCTGTTACCTTAGATTACATTACATTTATTCAAAAGAACTAGATTATAATGCTCCATACTTCTGCCTTTAAAACACTGAAATAAAATCATCTTATCAAAGACTACAGAAAAAGCACTTTGAAGACAACTCTGTATCAACGTGGCAAACTTACCAAAGATCCATCCCTGCAGCCTAACAAGGTCATCACAACTTGAGCCTTAGAGCATCAGAACCAACACTACTCTAGTTACCAGGAGCCTCAACCCTCTACAGAGCCAGGAGCTGCCTTCCTAAGAAATACTCTGAGCAGAATCTGGAAGGAGGATGGGGTTAAACAATTTGAATCAGACACATAATGCTATTAATCCCAATAGCTTAAAAAAAAAAAAAATACAATAAACCATACCACTGCTATCAGAACATCATATATCCCCTATGACATAGATTGGTTGAGTTCCTTAGATTAATTAACTTCATGTGTCATTAACACTTCATAGCAAAAGCTATAACTTGGATATGAACCTCTTAAATGGTATTTCATCGGTACTGAATAATAGCAACTACCTGACAAGTGTAGGACCCTCAGTTAAACTGGGATTCAGAAGCTGAAAGAAAAAAAATGCCTTGTGCAAACACCATAGGGGGAAAAAAAGTTTGTTTTCTGCCCTCCCAAGAGGAGGATTACTAAGCAGGGGATTTATAGTGTTCAGTATTAATTACAGATAGCAATAGAACTAATGTAGCAGCAGTAACATACAATTACTTACTATTAATGGTTACGAAGGCAAGGGATTGATTAGCAAGAAGTAATTCCTAGATGAAAAGCTACTTTTCAATCCATAAACTGTTGTGGTCAGTTAAGAGCACCCAAGTGGACACACCCTGTTAAAGCCCAGCTGCTCCCTGACAATCAGGGGGCTGCCAGTCAGCCCCCCCACCCCCCTGCTCCCTCATGTCCCTGTGACCCCAACCATGCAGTTACCCCACCTGTTACTTTCCTCCAGGCCTGCTTGGGTCCTCTCTGCTCAACAGCTCTGGGGTTGGCTTGGGGACTTTCCCCAACATGCAGCAGGCTTACACTGCCCTGACTCTTATCACTTTTTGTCCCAAGCATCCATATTCAACTTTTATTTCAGACTCAGAAGCAAGGACGATAATTTGCATGTCACTCAAATGTTAAAATTTGGACTCCCTCCACCCCCAGGCCTTTAAGGACTATCAATTTGTTTCTGCCAGCTACAGAAAGTAAGTGATCTGTAGTGACTCTTAAAACAGCACATTATGAGCAAACTTTTTAATACTATGCTAAACTGAACCAAGCACTGTGCAATTTCTCTCCTTTTCACTACATATATGGGGATTGTGTTACCTCCTGAATTTGTTCAGGTGCCTATTGTCATTACTTTTTTTTAAAAAGTCTCTATCCTGCTGAGAAATTCCAGTCTGTCAGATCACAATGACTTGGAAGCAGCTCTCAGCAAGGACCACTCACGCTTTAGGCCACCAGGTATGCACAGCTGGCTAACCCCTGACATCATCTTCATACCCCAATTACAAAATATTGCATTCTAAACACTAAGCTCCAAATCTGCTATTCTACAATAACCTTTTCAAGATAGCAACAAAAACAAATGCTCACTATATGTTCTTATTTTAAACAGAAATACTATCTGCATGCACTTGTTAAAACTATCTCTTAAAATCTTCATCAAGAAATGCACATATGCAATCAAAGTTTACAAGTATATTTACACATAAACTAGTCTGAGCAACACACAGACATAAAAGTGACAGAGGTGAATTATTTTTACCCACAACATCCAAACCATGTGCTATAACTACTCACTAAGTACGAAGTATGCAGGTCTAACCCTGAGCTCAGTGACCTGGGAAGTAAATTTATACATTTTATACATCACACGGGTTACCAGCTGTGGGAGATGAAGACCACACTGTTTCCCACACACACACAGAGGGCAAAACACAAGTATGGCTGATTTGCTGGTGACCCATTCCAGCTTCTAGCAAAGTCGTAAGCTAACAAAGCCTAGACAATCCTACGACTATATAAACTCAGAGGACCCTTCCCGAAGTCCCAGCGGAGGCCGGGCAACACCAAGTGCAAGTTCACTACAAGAAGCACAACTCGAGCACCCCGCAGCAAGGGGAGGCTCTACAGCGCAAGCAGCCAGCACCACACCGCCACTCGTGACCCTGACAGCAACCAGCTGCCCTACACCAAGAAAGGCCATGCCTTTTATTTTTGTGGGCTTTGTTTTGGGTTTTTTTTTTCATATTAGCTGGCAGAAGCCTGCCACAGGCGCTGGTGACACCTCACCCCGCCTCACTCACCCAAGGCAGCGTGCCGGCAACTCCGAACGCCCTAAGGAGCCCCCGGCCGAAAGAGCAGCCCCCAGACCCCCAGCACCGGCCCGTCCTCACCTTCGGCCAGCGGCTCCTCGGGGGTCACCTGGTACCGCCCCACCGCCAGCGCCCTGCCCAGGGCCACGCCGCTGCCGGAACCGCCGCACGCCGTCCCGCCGCCGCCGCCGCCGCTCCCCTCGGACTTGGGCATGCGGGAAAACTTCTTCATGGCGAGCGGGGCCCCAGCAAGAGCCGGGGAAAAGCCTGAGGAGAGGAGGCGGCGAGGGTGATGTCCCGCTTCACATGCCGGCCGCGGCCCCCTCTCCTCCTCAACCGCCGCCGGCTCCTGAGGGGAGGAGGAGGAGGAAGAGGGCGAGGAGGAAGGAGGAGGAAGCAGCAGCCGCAGCCCCGCCGGCCGGGGNCCCCCCACCTCTCCGGGCCCCGCCCTGCGGCGCTTTCCCGCCCTCGGAGCGCCGCGCGCTCCCTGAGGGGACAGGGCGGGAGGCGCTGAGGGGACGCGCCCGGAGGGGCACAGACAGCCCGCAGAGCCCCTCAGCGCCGCTCCCCGCCGCCTGACGCCGCCCCTCGGGCTTCACCGAGCCCGCAGCGGGACGTGCCGTCGGGAAGGAGTCTCCACATAGGATGTGGAGATGACTTGGTGAGGATCGCGGTGGTAAAAATGGGTCTGCACGCCCCGGGCTGTGGAGCCTCTGGTATGCTTGCAGAAGGGGAATTCCAGGGAGGTTGTGGAGTCTCTCTCTCTGGAAACTTTCCAAACCGACCTGGAGGTACTGATGTGCCACCTGTTTTGGGTAACCCTGCCTTGGCAGGGGGGTTGGACTGGATGATCTCGAGAGGTCCCTTCCAACCCTAACAATTCTGGGTTTCTGTGAAATAACTGAAAAGCGTTGATGACAAGTATGAATTCCAGTGGCGTGGCTCCACAAATACACTGTGCAGAGGTTTGAAGGGAACTGGCAGAAAAGAAGGGGTAAAAGGATGTGTCTGGACAGGAAACCATCAATGAAATGTAAAATGCATGTTTTCCCACTGTGAAATGTACTGACCATGTGCAGTTTCCCTATTAACACTGACAAAGCAAACCTGGGAATTTACCAACACAAGCTTGTTTCCCTGGTGAAATCCTCAGGAAAATAAAAATTGTGCTTATAAAACCATTTCTGAACCACAGGAAGCCCTGTGTCCCTCAGTCCCTCGCTGAAGTTTGATTGGAAAGACTGGAGCCAGAGCAGCTGGGGAGCCACAGACAGAGAGGTATGTCACTGAAGGTGTGTTGTTCCATGGCCAGCCTGGCTGGTTAGGGCAGTACTTGTGACAGTTCCATAGAAACAACACTGGAAAAGTGCCCTGCACTTACAAATCACTTATCTCAAATTTCCCCTTCGAATCCACATTCAGACTGAAGCCCAACATCATCCAAAAATGGTGAGAGGTGACAGTCATTGAAAAGATAATTTCATTCCAAGCCTGTTCTCCTTGGGAGTCCCCTCTGTATAAGTAAAACTGTGGTAGTTGTCTGTTGGGTTTTTTCCACTTACCCAATGCAAGCATACAGTAAAACCAAAACTCATGAGGGACACTCTATCAGTCTCTCATATGAATAAATGGAGCTGCTTTTTTGGCATTTACGGAGGGAATTTAACAAGGCCTTTCCCAGAGAACACTTAGATTCTGGATGGATATCAGTTACAGCCATCACTTCAGTAAAAACTCTGGAGAAGTCAGAAGTGTAAATCTTTTGGGATGACGTTCTGGTAACCAAATTAGTTTTGACTTAATCATATTGCCACACGCTTAGTGGGTAAGAAAATGGCTATTTATTGAAGTAGCAACTTGTCACACATTGAAAGCACTGATAAGCTGTTTGCTTTAGCAGTCCCCTTTCTGTAGTTGTTGCCATCCTTTCAGTAACAACTGATCAATTTTTCAGCAGCATACAGAGATTAATTCACAGTTTTCCTTGGGAGAGAAAGGTGTTTTGAGTGCAGATGAAAGGAACAGAGTTCTGCGAGAGGCATGGCATGAGCAGCAGTGTTTTGGTAATGAGGGCATTCTTACAGTGAGATATGCCTATGCTCCTCAGATATTCGATGACATCTTGGAGAAAAAAATGCAGCTAGGCTCTAAGCACGTAATAGTGCCACCAAGTAGTACAATTTTGCTGGACCTCAGTAAAAATAACGTATTTGCTAAAAGCCACTGTGACTTTGAGAGCAGGGCTGGCTTTTAGGTTACCCTGGGGAGTTTTTTTTCAGCTTTAGCATCCCCATCTGTTTTTATTCTTTTTAAAGTAAGAGATTATATTATCGCTGGACTTATTTATAGACCGGACAAAATGAGCCCTCTTGTTATACTGGGATTAGCGCTGCTAATCTCTGTCTTGGCATCCTGGAGGACACAGAGGTCAGCTCCTGGGCATAGCTGGCAAAGCAGTGTATCAGCACTGCACACTGAGCTGTGAGCGTGCAGTGGTTGCAGGGCTGGCTCACATCATGCCAGTGATTTCCAAGAGCCACGCTCCAGCTCCCTTGCCCTGTGCCACAGCCCGTTCCACCTCAAACCTTGCACCAAATGGTCTTTCTCTCTGGGACACCAGTGCGTTGTGAGGAGGTTTCATGTTATGGATTCGCTTTTATTTGAGTATAGGTTGAGGAAGTTCAGCAATAGAGACAATTTTGATAACGCACTTAAAAAATACGGACCTGGCCCTCTAAGCAGGCAACAGGGGCAATGTTGAATGTGTGAATAGGCTCACTGACTTTGATTTAATTCCTCACCTGAGCAGAACAATGCTTTGATATTTCTAGAAGCTAAGTTAATTTCCAAAAAGGAAGAGTTGTGAGATTTCTTTCAGTGAAGCTATGAAACGCAAAGTAAACTTTGTTCTTTCTTTTTCAAAATGAAAACTCCCCTTTGATTCAAGCAGAGCAGGGAGGCCTTGGTCTCCTGTCTCCTGCATCTGGAATGTGTGTGGTAAAAGATCGGAAAAGTCTTTGCACTGCTTGAAAAGGAAACAGAAAACAAATTTTAATACCTTGAAAGCACCCACAGTTATTTTCAGGTTTATGTGAAACAGTAGATCATCTGAAATAAAATGCAGTGGCAACAGAAGATCGGAAAGATGAATTCTCAGGTAAGGAGAGATCAGCTACAAAAGGTGGAGGAAGTAGGGGATTGTAATGCAGAGGCTGCGCTGAAGTCAGGATATCAGTGACCATTCAGGAGAGTGGAGGATGACGGTCTGTATCATGTTTTGCTTCTTAAACCTTGAGCTTGATGAATCAGAAAATCATAGGAGATATTGAGCTTTCCTTATTAAAAAAAGAAAGAGCAATTGAGGTCAGTTTCTGCTTTTTATGACAGTGGAGTCAACACTGAACTTCCACTGCATGACAACAAGAGAGACAACAAAAAAGTCCCAGCCATGTGCCGTGTATGTCTCCACCACAATATTGGAACGTTCGGCTTCTTCATTCCTTTTATTGCCTGGGGTCTAAAATAGTGACATGTTTTTCCTTTTCTAATAGTTGTGTAATGGCAGAACTATATGGTGTATGAATAATTCCACTTACTGTCTCTATTCAGCACGTAACACACATCCTGTCCCAGTTAGTGTCACAAAGGCAGGCCTGGAGGAGTTTTTAGTGCAGCAGAGTCTGTACTCTCAGTGTCCAGACTGTGAGAGTCCTTGCTGATGTCAGAGGGTGTATCAGTGACTTTGTTTCCCCACATATAAAATTAACATAGAGATTAGCTGCTCCATTGCAAAATACATCGAAAATTTATGGAGGAAAGCTCCAGCTGAGAGCACTGCTTAAAAAATGAAACACCAGATATTTCACATGCGCTTGGAGTTGGAAACGTGATGGTTTAATCCTCTTTAAATTGCTGAATAGTTCAAATGCCTGTACCTTGATTACTGTTTCTCAAGCATTTCTCTCCTTACATCTCTCCCTACTTACAACTCTTTCCTCTGTACAATATTTGTACAACAAAATTGGTTTTAAATCAATCCCATGAGAATAAGACAGCTTCCTGCAAAAAGGTTAAAAACCCCTTGCAGAAAGTAGTTATTAAGGCAAGAGAAGTGGAGAACTTCATTTGTGTGGGTGTTGTTTTGGAAATGTCTCTTGGTGCTTCTGGATAAACTCTTTCCCTTCTAATTACTCAAGTTGAATGTTAGAAACAAAAGGAAAAAAAATCTACTTTTATAGAAATATGTTATTTATGTATTAAAACTCAAGTTCAGGCTCTCAAGTTCAGTTATTACTGCAGTAAATTTTTGTCATCTTATTTGAGTATGCAAGGGTTATTTTCTATTTTGTAATAATTCAGTCAGCGTGAACAAAGCACTGCCGGAGATTGGGTTTGCCCAATAAGCTCTTCTAATTTTCCCCTCTTATCGCTTCATTGTTGCATGTTTATTTTGCTTCTAGTCCCATGAGAGCCGTGAGAAACATCACTTGACACATTGAAGTAGGCTGTACAATCTCCCTATCTCAGAAAATACCGTGTCTGAGTTTTGTACTGCTGACCCTGATGGAGTCTGTTTTAGGCACGGTTACTGAAACCACACAAAATGTTTATGATGAGCTAAAAGCTAAGAAAACCCCAGGAGACAACTGCTTTGGGTTTGGTTTTGCATTTTTTCTAGGATGAAGTCATATCCCAGCTCCACATCTCAGAGGCAGGAGTGGTAATGAAAGGCTTTTTTGCTTTGCTTAATTATATATCCAAAATAGCAGAAGGAGCTTGGCATGTTGTGAAACATGTTGGCATGGAAAATATGTTGATGTGGGGGGAATAAAAAACAAAAAGATTGAAGTCACTGGAGCAGAGGGATGGCACAAATCGGGCAGAAAGCAAGTGCATCCTCTGGAGGCCCCCCCCAGTTTGGAAGGTCTGAGCAGCGCTGGATGCTTAGCGCTGACCTTGGGAACACAGGCAAATTTTCATTCCTTTCAGTTTCTATCAGCTAAGTCTAATCAGGGAAGAAACAAAGGCAGCTGTGGAAAGCAACTAAGTTGCTGATTTCCGAAGTTCAAATGGAAACAAACTGAGGAGCCAGCTGGAGAAAATAGTCAAGGTGCAAATAGCTGACATCAGCTTTGGTGACACCCAGCGCAGCTCTCATTGACACTGAGGTCAAGAGTCGTTTATTGCAACATGAGATTCGGTCACTTGTACCACAGCCAGCATTGAGACCAAACAAAATACAAATTCCTTGTTGAGATGACAACCCTTGGCCGCTTCAAAACAGCAGAGGAAAGTGAGGAAAACACAAAGCAGATGTATTCGTAAGAGTCCTTGGTAGAAATCTGAGAGGAAGGAATAGGAAAGGGGGGGTAACAGGCTCAGAATTGTTCGCATCTGACCTGGTAAATTGCTTTACATTTAAAATAATCTGTTTCCTTTCTGGAACAGAACAGTCTCCTGTGTTTGTGCTGATGACCAGGACTCTGGCTTTGTTTGATAAGGTGACATGTTCCTGCTTGCTTTGTAAGAGCAGTCTTAGATCTGTATTGGGCCTCTTGCAGTTGAACCTCTTCCCTGCTTTCCATTGTCCAGGTTCCTGGTTATTCCCAGTTTACCAGGAGTCCAGTTGATTTCATTCTCTCTTAGAATCAAAGCCTGATCTCACCCTTTCTTTAACAACTAACTGTTGTGGTCCTAAAAATATCTGAGGAGTTTCTTTTGTAGGAATGAAGTGTACTCTGTGCAGCCTTTTGAAGGATGGCCACCATCCCAACTTATGTAATGAATAAGTCTTGGAAAGTTGCTCTCTTCCTTGAAAAGGTTATGCACGTGACTAAAACACGTGGACTTTCTCAGCAACTCTTAAACCTTAATACACTGTTTATAAAGGGCCTGCTGATAGTACACAGAGATCTGGCTGGTGGCACAGTGTTCCCAGTCCCGAAAGCTAAACTTTGTTAAAAGAACACTAAAAAGCCCGAATTCCAGCACTAATACTACTCTGCTGCTTCTACAACTGCTATTGAGATTAAAAGGACAAAAGATGAAGGTCAAGCACAAGTGCACAGCCTGCATAATCTCTTAATTTCAGCAGCATACAAATTAGACTGTAGCATTCTTTGTTTAAGTACCTGTGAGAGGTAAATATAGTACTTTATAGTGAAAAAAAAAAATCCAAGCATCACCAAAACCCCCCTGAGGCACTGGTACACCCCAGAATTACTTGTGAATTAGCAGTAAAAAATTTTGGAAAAGCCACAGCCATCGAGGTTTGAGAAATCATTTTATCTCAAACCTTTTTCTTTTACCCTATTTGCAGAGATAGGTTTTACTGTTAAGAGTTGTTCTATGAAATGAGCAATGGCCTTTTTTCTCCCTGTGTATTTTTTGAGTCTTAGAGAACTGCAAAAATATCTCTGGTCATTAGTGCTTATGCTAAAAATACTTACTTCTTTATATAGTCTTATAAGCTTCAAGGGAGGAGAAAAAAAATCCCTGGAACTGAGAGCTTGGGAAGAAGGAATGTCTTTTGGGTCACAAGTGAACAGTCCTTGTGCTGCTGCCCATTAAACCACTGAAATGGTTTAACTACCCTGACTTGTCGTTGCTGGCAGACTCCTACCTTAAAAGGCTCACCTCTAAATCCAGATCTGTTGTTTGTAAATTGCTTGATTTTGCAGACAGTTTATTTCCACTCACAAGCTGTTAGCTGAAAGTATATTTCAAATGCTGTGGAGCTATGAACTCTAGTTTGTGTTTGGTTTGCTTAGAAAAATCACTAAGACTTCAGTGAGTTGTTTAGCCAGCGGCATTTGCATCCAGGCTAAGGAGAGGGAAGGATTTTGCCTGCACCAACATAGCTGAAGATACAACAGCAGGAAAGACAGAGAAAAGGGAATCGCTGCAAGTTTATGCCAGATCTAAGTAGGATCAGGAATATTGTAATAATTATTCATGATTTTGTAGTAGTCTTTCCTGAAATAGGCTGTCCATTATTCCACGATGCTGAAAGGCAAAGGCAGAGCTATTGCATGTCCTAATGGCTGGCATCTCATGCTCTGCAGCCCAGGTACATGTTAAATAGGACAGAGGAGCCTTTGGCACGAGATGGGAGTAACGTTCTGTCCTGGATAACAGAGATGATAATTAGGGGAAGAACTGTGTTGGAGCTCTGTTAATTTCCTGCGATGCAAAGGCTGTTAAGTTCAAGAAGTTGATGCCCGTTTCTCAGTGTTTACTTCTAGGAAGACCAGAATAATTTGTCTTTATTTTCGGGAGAGAAAATTTAAACTAGACAGTGGGGAAACCTTTTCCTATAATTAGGGTAAGGAATCAATAGAAGAAAACCTATTAAACACAGTACCCCTATCGAAGAGCTTGTGGAAGCTGTAAACTTTTCAGTGTTTTGTTTGATTCTTTTTGAAGTCTAAACAGACATGTGTCTGTTCCAAAAAGATTAAAGTTGAAATAGTAGGTACACATAGAGGAGCTGAGGAGGTTCACTGAACACAGTGTTTTTATGCATTGAGGACAAGGAAACACCAACTCATTGGAACTTAATCTGACATGTAGCAGAGATGTTAAGAACTTAAGAATCAATGGCTCCAACCCACAGCGTGCTGGCTGCTTTAATTTGGTCTTGTGTTCATCCATGCTTGGTTGTAGTGGGCCTTCAATTGTTGACTGCACTGAGGAAATCACTCCAATTTTTATTGCAAAGTCAAGAAAGTGCTGTAGGTTAGTTTACAGAACACATGAAAACTGCGTTCAGTGATAGAAGGAAAAACTGCTCATGTGGCAGAAGGGCTTGCATAGGACCATAAATCAGGATTTGTGACAGGATACATTTGGAAGAAGGGCCTGTGAGCTAAACCCAGCAAAAGTGAAAAATGTTTTTCAAGCTCACTTTTTAAGTTGGCTAGGAAATTGAAGGATGATTGAAACAATCTGACAAGCTTTCAAGACATACATTCTTTTCAGAGCATGCATTGGTTTTCCAATGCCAATGAAATTGTGTAATCAGTTTTTTAAAAAATCCTTTCTGCATTTTTTCCTTGTTTTTCTTCTCGGTTCACAATTGCAATAACAGTTTCTCTGCAGGATCCTGGCCCATCACTTCCTTCTAGCCTTTGATTAGTCTCTAGGAAATGCCTACACCTAGTCATTACTGTTTAAACGAAGTGTCACGAATAATAGTAATGCTTTTAGTCTTTACAAAGGATGATGAATTCAGACTTGTAGTGTCCTTGAGAGGAGATGAGTAAAAGCAATCCAGCGAGCCGTGAACAAAACCCGGGCACTGCCCATGTAAACACGGTTCTCACAAGAGCAGAAAGAACCAAAAAGGCACAGCATTTGAGAACTTGAGACAGCAACCGTGAGAGCCTGGCTCTCCATCATTCCAGAGTGATTCCTGCCCCCCTCTAGGCCTGCCAACACAAGTGCACCATCAAAGGGGCATCAGTACGGAGAGGAGATTAGGAGAGAAATGATTGAAGCCTGGGACAGGTGATTGTCCTGTGGGAGCAAAGGGAAACTCTTGACCTGTGCTTGCTGTTTCCTTCTGATGCGAGGGACAGCCCAGGTATTCACGGTGCCAGCCCAGGTTTGACAGTAGCGTCTGGCAGTGATGGAAACCTGTTACACCTCAGCTGATACCTCAGACATTTGCCACTGCCTGGAGTGATTGGATTCTGGGGCTCACGTTCACTCCAGCATAACAGGGCCAGTTCAGATGTGAGCTTAATTAAATCACTGTGGTGTGCACACTGCTCAAGCAGTTTCTGAGCTGATTTAATTAAATCAATCAAGGCAGAGTCTGTATTCAAACTCTTGCTCAAGTACTTCATCTGTGATCAAAGAGATCACTTCTCCCTCTTCCCTGGGAGCTCTGGGTATATGCGCAGTGTAGCAGGGCATTTATGTTTATTTGTTGCTATCCTGCCCTTTATCAAACTCAACTGTGTAGAAAATCTGCCAAGTGCCATATCCAAACTTAAGGCAACCTTATCCACAGCTACTATCTCTTAGCACTGCTGTATGATACCCCAGGAAAAGCCTTTGTGAGGAAATTTAGTAAAGATTGGACTGGGCAGTGTTGATAAGGCCATGACCCCAATATTGGTATATAAAACAGAGAGTAAGATTAAATTATTTATTTAGTAACTCTGTATTTGTATTCAAAAAATAAGGTAGCAAATTAAATCCAAAAGCAGACACTTTAAACTGCTTCTGGAAAAGGATATAACTATACAACAGCAGATAGACATGAATACACATAGAAAACAATGTTATCTGTGTATATAACAGTGGACTAACCTGTAGAATCCTTTGCCACTAAGGTTGTGGAGATTATTAGTTAAGGTACATGCAGAAAAGCCATGTATTTTGCTAACAAGAATACTCACAATTACCTCAAGTAGCTTGATTAATTATTCAGTCACTAATGTGCACTATTAACTTCAGTGCTTCATTCCAGGTGATAGAAAAAGTGTTTCCATTATTTCTATATCTATTGTTTTATTTCTGTATCTATTGTATTATATCTATTTTTTACTTTCTCCTTTTTAGCATCTGTGGTTCACTTTCAAAGTCTGGATGAGTCAGCGTCAGTTACCAAACTAATGCTTCATATAACAATATATCCTAATATCACTGTATAAATATCCTGATTTACCTAAATAGCTCATCTGTCTGCAGAACACATATCTGCCTGTGCTGGAATTTTTAAGCAGTGTTAAGATGTAAACATTTTTATTTTAAATAGTCCATTAATTTAAAAGGAAAACCTATTGGGGGGATTTATCTTCTCTCAAGGGAAATGATGTTATTGTTTCCTTAGCTTTCTCAAAACAGCTTTCTCAAACTATTTGATACAGTCTGAGAAATCAGAAAAAATGTCCCAGTTGTGCTTCATTTAGTTTGAATTCATTGATTCAGTAAGTGTCATTTCCAGAAGCATTTTCAAGCCCCACTGTCATTATGAAGCCAGACAGTTTTCAGTTAATAACTCTGGAGTTATCTGGAAATAAAAAAACCTTGGCTGTGACCTCAGAAAGCAGAACCTTCCTGCATTTCCTCCTTCTTGTCTCTGTCACCAAGGGGTGCTTACTGACAGTAGCATCTAGGCTTAAATGTATCCTTTTGTAATATATATGCAGCGTGGAATATATAATTCCTTAGATAAAGTACCAAAATCTCTAGCTGGGCTGCTGCCAGCCTTAACTGCTTCTGAGAAGATTCTGATTCCATATGTGAACACTATGCTCTATACATGAAACGCTTTAAGCCCTGAAGAATGCAGAGCCTGGATGGTCTTAGCGTAGGCTTGCTCCTGAAGGCACCAACATCTGCCCCATTATGAGGCACTTCTGTAAACAACTCTGTGGCTAAAGTCACGGCTTCATGCTATGACTTCTGAGTAATCTACAAAAACAGGAGCCAGGCCTTTATTCTTGCAGAACCCGTTTATGAAGCCTAAATGACTAAAGTGGGACATTGCCTACATTTTAGGTATTCATACAGAGATGTGCAAGTTGCCTCTTTTTGCAGAGGGGAAGAAGTAAATTCTTTCTTTTAGTCCTATGTAACTCTTGTATAATGGAAAATTAGGTGTGAGGAGCCAAGTTGCCATTTGTGCAACGATACTAACTCAGCTCTTTGAGAAAGGGAAGAACAAGTCATGAAGGCAAATATTTCCATATCCATGGGAACACATGTGCATGCTCAGGGCAGAAGTCACTAGCAGCGCACACTAAAAGCCCTGTGTGACAGAAAACAATTGAGGCCAGCTAACTGCAGCACAGCTTTTCTTTTTCTCTGCAACTGTGTCTGGGGTTCAGAGGTACATTCTATTATCAAATGAAATAATTGTTTACCTGAAATGAGGTTTAAGTTGCACAGCTTGGCTCCAAATATGTCCGGTAAATGTGGTTTGGGGAGTCAGAAACTCTGTTGCTGCTCACCACTGACAGGAGCCCAAGAGGTTCGAGGAGTGCCAGCCTGATAAACAACCACCACAGTAACCCTGGTCTGATGGGAGCACGAACCTTCTGCTGGGCTGGGCTCTGCAGTTCTTCCCCAAACGTGCTTTGTCTCTGGAAAAATGCATGTGCAGCATCATTAAAAGCACGATACAAACTTGCCTGTCATTGATGAAGTAGATAAAGAAGGTCTTGATGTTCTTTGAAGTGCAGAACACACAGCATATCTAAGAGTGTAGAATAAATTGCCCAGTATATTCTAAAGGAGAAACAATATGTCACGTTATCATAGACTCACTAATGCACAAAAGAACA
Source organism: Pachyramphus minor (assembly GCA_013397135.1). Lineage (NCBI taxonomy): Eukaryota > Metazoa > Chordata > Aves > Passeriformes > Tyrannidae > Pachyramphus > Pachyramphus minor. Next base: position 30,409 of record VYXB01000463.1, on the reverse strand, counting down.
GGCTTAAGGTGGCAGACTCAACTTGGCATTATCATTTCTTAGGTTTTCCCACTCCAGGTGGCAAATATAATTATATTATTGTTGCAGGACCCAGTGGGAATTTCACTGTTGACTATTGTAATTCCCAGAGAAAATATTCGTAATGAGTCAGTTCTCTTTTTTTTGGCTTTTCAGGAGATGTCAAGCTTGAGCCATCCTTACCCTGAAACTCCATGACCTTTATTCTATGACTTAGCTCAACAATAGCTTGTCTAAGTGTCTGCTTTTAATTGATAGAAAGTTAAAAGAAGGTTTCAAGGCTGCATAAGGCAGGCAAATGTGCAACATTATTTTAAGACAGAAATTACTACTTGACCTCCTGTGAACCTTTTCTACTTTGAACAAAGAAGATTGATGTCTCTGGTGTCTCTCTCCGCCAGCATCAATGCACAAGCTCGCTTCTGTTAGGCTGGTTTTTGTTTCCATGACTGCTATCCTAGTAACAAGCAGAGCTCCCTTTGCCCAGCCAGGCTTACAATGATTAAACCAGACAGCACATCTCAAACTTCTTCTCTTCTTCCACTACTTGCTCCAGTGGAGAATTAAGCCATGTTCACAAATATAATTCCAGCCATTTTTTGTATCCTCATACACCATGTTAGGCAACTACAGAAAAAAAGGCACAAACAATAAAAGTACAAGGAACAGCTTAATACTACAGTAAGCAATTTAAACAGCTGTCTTGGTTTATCCTTCCCACAACACAGTGTTTTCTTCATTCACTGTCAGGCATCTCTTCCAAAAAGAAAAGTCAACCTTTGTTAGTGCTTACCAATTGGCCAGAGCTGGATAAAGTTAGAAGATATTTTCTTCATTTGTTTCCCATTTAAATTATAAGTCTTTATTTGCCTTTTATGCTACTGTGAGGTTTCTGTTTATATAAATTTATGCTTTCAATTTGCAGACATAAATTGTGTGCAGACGCTAAATATATGAAGACTCTCTACTGTTTGCAGATTGAAGGATTCTTAGTATCTTCAAAACCAGTTCTTCTCCACAATGCAAATGGCAAAGAAAATATCAGACCTCCCTAAACATTGAGGTTGAAGAAAATAGGTGTTTTTTCTTGTTATTCCCCAAATAGAGGAAGTACAAAATGCTCAGGTTTCCACAAGTACTACATTATCTCTAAGTCATTCAAATAGGAGGAGTTCCTTTACAACCTGACTCTAATGAAGTAAGTTAAATCCACACTGTGCCATAGACAAGCATGAGGCTGTAGAGTACAGCTGTGGATGTTTGCACCAGTAGTGTATCTGCCTGGTTATTTCCAGATTTTATATTAACATACGAATCCTGCTTCCAGTTGTGACTCTTGAGGCACATCTTTCTGCTTGACTTGTCAGTGAACTCCGTCTGGGAAAGCAGTGCTGGAGTTACACTTCTGAGACACTGCCTGCTGATGCAAGCCTGAACACGATCCCCTCTGTCCAGCTTGGGTGCAGAGGGAGCAACAACATTGCAAAACACGCCTGCGGATAATTCTTCACATACGTTGATTTTCATGTGGCACTCTGGTCCAGAAGGGGTTGACGGTGCACCAATACGGGTTTCAGCCTAACCCTTGACCTGTGTCCAGCCACTGTGCCCAACTCACTCTGGTCCATTTGCCTGGGGAAGACCCCCCATCACTGAATGCAGCACGCTTTCAGCAGGGCACCGAAAAAGGGACAGAATGAGTGGCTGGCTCATGCCCTGTACAGATGAGATACTCCAGCTGGACACAATGCAGGCTGGGAGAGAACAGAAGACCAAACCTGTCCTTTAGTCTGTAACCCCCAGTGAGTTGTGTTGCCCCGCTAATTTGTGGTGCCTCTGTTGCTTTAGGAGCTTTCCATGAGGAAGGCGGTGTGTATGCTACACCACAGGATCCCAGAAATTATTAAGAAGTGAGTTTAGTTAGCCATCACAGATCTCTCTAAATAGATACTTCCCCAAAATAACCGGATTTCAAAGGCTTGAAAACAGCTGTACACACAGAAGTTATTCATCCCCAAAGAGATGCACCAAACTGTTCTCTGCACTCGGAAATCCTTTTCAGAACTGGGTTCCTTCCATTCTGCCTTTTCATCAAAACACATTTGATTTATTTTAAGTGGTTTGTTTTAATGTTTGTGTCTCTTGATCCTCATCTACTTAAGAGCCAGCAAGAGTATCAATATCCCACATGAGACAGCATCACGGAATATTTTGTATGCTGTGACAAGCAATCTCTTCTGTAATATTATGGTCCAACATTTCCTGGCCTATTTCATCTCAGCTTTTTTATAACGGAGTGTCCTGTAAAAGGAAACTGCATTAGAGGGAAAGCAGTAAGTGCTTCATTCAGTGTGCTTGGCCAAAATAGCTCACAGAATCTTGGAATGAAAAGACCCTTGTCCATAACAACACAGACACGATTACAAGCACAGACAAGATGGTTTTGCCTAGAAGGGAAAAATGCCCTGTAGCATTTTAGGGTAGGGCAAATGGTATGGTAATAATTAGGACACTTAAAATGAGGAGTGGGGAAGAGATAGAAGGTCAGAAGGGCATAAAGGCAACAGCAAAGTGAACCTCCCATCTTCCTAAGGAAACCACTTCCTCTTGCTCCCTTCCTGTCTTCTTTTAAGAGAATATTTAGGATAACTCATCACAGAAGCATTCCAAGGAGAAAACCTTGTCAGTTATCACTACCTCCTCCATTGTTCTTTCTCAGCTATACCTTCCTGAATGTTATAACTCTTGATCCAGTCCTTTCCTAGGTCATCCTTCTCTTTAGTTGTTTGCATGTTACAGTTCTTCCTTAGCTCTCTCACAGATTTTGCACTTTACCTTGTGCTTTCACCCCTTTATCTTGACTCTCCCTTTTGCTTCACTGGTTTTAATCTGCACTTCCCCTTTAACTCCTTGTAACTTCTCTCTCCTGAGGGATTAATTTTGCAGATAGCAGCAGCAGAGGCAAACTGAGGTGCACCTTAGAAGCCAAAGCCACAGGATATGGACAGTGATTTTCCAAGGTAGCACATCCAACAGCAGTGCTAAGAGGGATTCTACAAAGACTTTGTCTGGTAAGAGAAGTCGGTATAGCATGGTGCCTTTTTGTATTTGCCATTGGTTAATAACTTCCTAAGCCAGTTAAAATTATCCCACAAGTTTCAAATCAGCATGAACACCTTGTTGCAGAACTGCAGCAGCACTACAGACCTCACAAAGGGAGCTTGGCTGGGGCTCAACACTTCATCACGTTCACTTTTTGCTTCCCTGAAAGTACCTCATAATTTGGTCTCATCAAGGACCAGCAGTCATGACTAAAACAAACGTTCTGATAAGGAAGTTACCAAAAAAAGTGAGTCTTTTGCTAGGGCTATAAATGCAGAGTAGCTGTCAAATGTAGGGAAAGCTGCTCTGCACATCTACAGTGCGGTAACTGTTCCTGAAAGGATCTTTCATATGTCACAGCATTTCTATTGCTTCAGGGAGTGCTTTCAGTTCCTCCCTTGATCACAAATTCTCTGACAGGACTGCATTGGGGAAAAAAATTGTTATTTGCAGGCTCTTTTCGGGCCATACTCTTTGAGTGCTCACAAGCACTAGGTTTCTGTTCTGTGAAAAACACTGGCAGCAGAGGCAAGGCTTACATATTCACCCACTTTCTACGCGAGAAATTTAAGGTAGAAAAGCACAGAGTGCAGTGAACTGTGCATGGCACTCACAGTGAGGAGATGCAGGTAGGTGCTCTTCCTGCTTCTGCGGTGACACGAGACTGACGGGTCAGTGATCTGCTGCCTACACGGAAAAGAAGTATTTCATGCATCAATTTACTCCACCACAGTGAGATCTGCAAATACAGAGAAGGGTCATGTAGTTTTAGTAGAAGAAATGATCTCCCATCTCTTGCCACGGGAACAGAATCTCTGAAGACAGTTTCTTGTAGTCCTCTGCTTTTTGAGAGCAGCAGGATGTGATTTGTTCCAAGGCAAAGTGTTTTCTGAAGAGGCTGTTGCATGCTTTCCAGATGGGCTTTGCATTATCTCTCCATACTGTTAGGGTACACTTAGACAGCTCTGCCAGCAACAGGAAGTTGCTAATGTGCTCGCTTGCATGTTTTAAGATGCCTTAAGGTGAGCTGCCAGATTTTCAGACAGAGGTTTTTCTGTTTAAAATGCCAGATATTTCTTAAAGAAAACATACTCTATTTTCTCTTGTCTGTGATACCACTCATTTGCCCTTCTGGCACAGAAGAGATATTCTAGTCACATTACAGAGTAAGAGAAAACAGTTTTTGGTTTTTTCCCTGGAAATGGTACCAAGTAAAACAAATAAACAGCTGCTTAAATTACATCCTCACTTTATATAGAAAAATTTTTGTCTGTTGATTTCACTGTCAGCTTTCAGATAATAATTATATGTAGCAATGCCAGCAGCACTCACTGACCTTGTTTTCAAATGGAAGGTTGTTGTGGCACATGCCAACATGATGTCTTACACTACTGTCTAGACATGGCCAAAATTACTCTCAGCCTACATTGACACTGTAATGGGAACACAGATAAGTTCATAATACAGTTTTTCAACCCACTCAACACAGTGCAAAGGAATTTCTTTAACCTGAACTCAAAATGAGCCCAGACAACAGAAGCATATTATCATCTTGGCCTACTAATACAAAGCAGAATTATTTTTGCCTTCACATGTCAAAATGAAAAATGTGCAGCTTAGTTATTATTTTCACACTGTAAATAAAAAATCTGTTCAAGACTGGAAAAAGACCCAGAGTTTCTTCCTGCTGGAGATGAGCAAAACAGTTATCCATTGGAAAGCATAGCTGGTCTGTTACTGGTTGGGCTTTGTGTTATATCAGTTCCCATCCACTCAACAAAGCAACCATGCTAAAATGGTGCTATGACCATACAGGCTTTAGCAGGGGCCACAGCACCTCAGAACAAACTATAAACATGGCTCAGGTCCCTTCAAGGCACACAAACGGGGACAATTTCTGTGTGCTTCCCTGTTCAAGTACGTCATACAGATTTCTCACCGGAGTTCACCCCCATTGCTTAACTCTAGCCAGAAAATTGACGTAAAGCCCCAAAAAGTCAAGCGTTCCTTTAAGACTGTTCATTAACATTTGATGTATTTAACGTATGTGACATATTTGAATGAAAAGTTTAGTTATGTGTTAGTTTTTCTTAAACTGTGTTGGGGTTATTTCCTCTGGTACTCAGTTTATTCATGTGTGTGTATATAAACACACACGTGTGTATAAACACGCAGGGAAAAGTTACATTTCTTACATTACAAGCTCACCACCAAAGCTCAAACTAACCCATACTGCAAACCAGACAGCGTCTGGTGCTCAGGCTCGGGCTGTAAATCTGCGAGCAGCGTGTGCTGCACTCCCATCACTGAGACACAGCCCTGCCTCTCTGCTGCTTATTCACTGGGTGACACTGGAAAAGATCCCTGTCTGACTGCCTCTGTGTCAAATGCAAGCAATATGTGTCTCTGGAGTCCCACTTACTGACTGCAGTGGGAGTTGTGCTTGACAACGAGTTGAATAAGTATAGGTTCCATCCCTGTATCACCCTGTATTAGATGACTTGTATTTCACAGCTGTTATTGTGAGTCATCAGCTCTCAAAACAGCTCTTTTGAAACCTTGGAGTTTCCCTTTAAGATCTGATGAGATCTGTGTCATTCAGCAGCTCATTTTACTTCCTCAGCATTTTCTCACTTCCGCATTGTACGTCCTGGCAGCCATGATCAGATTGTTTCAAAATAGCCCTTCTGAACACAGGAAAGTTTTTAGCGCCCGGGCTGATCTCACACCAGCAATGAGCCAGCAAAACATTGCTAACTCAATAGCTGCTGCGCATTGCTACTGGGGCAGAAGGGGGGAAAAGCTGAGCCAAACTCATCTGCAAAAACTACAGAACAACACTCTGCAAATTACTGACTTTTGTTGTTTTTTAAAACAAGAAATCCTGCTATCAAGGGAATGGAATTGCATTAGCAATTGTGTCCCCACTGGAAACGTAGAGAGGCTCTCAGTGACCACGGGGTTACACCAGCAGTGTAGGGAGCATACACCTAAAAAACCCAAGCCAACCTAAAAAAGCTTTCCAAGGGATGCTAGGTTTTTGTTTTTCTCTGTGCCCCCTCTCAACCAGTGAAGTAGTAGACGTTTCTCTGTCATACAAAACTACTGTTTCACTTGTGCTGGAGCATACAGTGCAGGAGCTAAGTTATTTCCTCCTGCAGTTCTGCTCTCAATTTCAGAGTAGTTGTGCCTGCTTTACACCAGTCCAAACGAGAAAAGAATCAGACATTCCATCTTCAGGGCTTTTGTTTCAAAGATAAATGACTGTGTTTTGCAGCTTTCCCCGTGGCTTATTCCAGAGATTGCTGCCAATTCAGACTGGCTCAGTGTCAAGACTTGACACACAGCAAAAACAGTTGAAAAATAGCAACTCTCCATCTGATCGGCTAATTTGGAAGTTCTGTGCACTCAGAGCTGTAACACTTGGGAAGGCAACAGAGCCACAGAACTTTCAGATACCTGTTTGTGTTAGAGTGTGGTGCAAAAGTTTGCTCTGGGAGTTTTGGACAGGAAGCAGATGATTTGAAAAGCTTAAACACTGTAGAAAGGGGGAGGGAGAAAAGAAACAGCTTGTTCCTATAGAGCACATGCAAATGTAAATGTGGGGCCAAGCAGGACACATCAATGTGTCACGTTTGGACAGAAGATAAACTGAAGGTCAGCCAGAGCAGTGCTGCAAAGACCAACTGATGACATGTAATTAAAGTCTCTTTTGTAAAGAATGGTCTTGTTCCAGAGTTTGATCCCCTGCAAGGATTCACAGTTGTTTTATAACTCTTCACAAGAAGCAAAACCTTTACTTCCTGCCTTAGCTTAAAGACACTGAAAGAAATAAGGCCAGATTAATTTCCTTTGAGGCTTTTCCACTGACCTGTCAGAAAGAAACATCTCCATAAACACTTAATACATTTCACCTACATCAGTGATCAAGTCCACACTGCTGAAAATAAAAGTGTTAAAATGAACCAGACACCATTTCCATGGGGAAATTTTGTTTTGCATCAAGTCCAGAGTGGGCAATCAGATTCACATTTTAAAGTAGTTTGCACATGGTGTACTGTTTTGGAAACAAGTTTTAGGTTAGAGCAACTACTTTATCAGAAACAAATCCTAGAACTACAACATGTGGGAGGCAAAAGAGGTCAGTCCCAGTCAGAAACACCTGAGCTGTTCATGTCATGTTGTAATGGGCACAACTCGTTTAAAAACTGTTTAGGCCAGAACTTTAGCTTCAGTCTAACACCTGCTTCCAAACAAAATAATTTCCTATATTCTCTCTGCAACTTTGAGTGGAAGCTTCACCTGCAGAGTGAGTCCATATATGAAGTTACATTTATTTCTGTTTCCTTGCTGTGGGTGTTCAGAACTACTGAATAATCAAAAGGAGAGTCTTCTGCTTCCCTACTGCTCTTGCAGCTGCAGTGCAAACACAGTAACAGGACTGAGACTTTTTTCATCTTCCATTGTCAAGGCATGCCTTGTGGTGCTGTTACTCACAGCATGCAGAATATTATTGTATTGCCATCTCACCCGTGAGAGAAGCTAATTAATTCAGAAAGGTATTTTTTTTTCTGTTCAGGATGTGTGTGAGCAAACCTAGCTGAAATGTCAGCTCCTGCATTTCCAACCTGACAGTTAAAAAAAAAAAAAGAAAATGTTTTGTTTGTCAGCTGCTGGGGTTTGCTGGAGGGAGACACACTGGGAACTGCTCAACACTGATTCCTCATTGGGGGTGTGTGTGCACCTTTTTTTAAAATCAGTCTCTTTTAAGACTAGGACTGCATTTCAAATCTTCTAACATAACTGCCTGACTAAAATAGGCTTTTTGAGAAACTGTTCAGTAAAGGACAGTGTGAAACTCACACTGTAATGAACATGATAGGGTTTTGAGCACCCCAGCTGCCCATGAACTTGGAAATGGAATCAAAATCTTTCTCTTCAAGGGACATCTGGAAGCAACAGTGGGAAAGCAAGGAGCAATGTCACAGAGCACTAACTCAGCTCTGAGCCCAGCCTCAGCCAAGTAATTTAGGATGCTCAAGTGTTGCCAAGGGATGGACAGGATTTTCTGCATTCATGGCTGTAGTAGAGCAGAAATGTTACAGCCAACAGATGGTTAAATTTACTATACTCTGGTGACTTCTTTAGCAAGTGTTATGTAAGTACTTCAGGAGCGACCTCGTTTCACTACAAGCTGACTGGCATGGGGCTCTCCTTCACCAGTCACATAAGGTCTTCTTCCTCATTGCCTGCCTGCTGGGAGAAAGAAACTCTTTTTGAGAGAAGCCTGAGACATTGGCTAAGAAAAACTCCAAGGATTCTGTGAAATGCTGAACCCATTACTGAGCAACCATGAAAGGAAACTGGTCTCAGATCCAGCAGCTGAGAAATGCTGCAAAGTGACATCTTCTCATTTAGTTTGGGCAGTCATAGAGTGGTTTTGTTCTAAGCTCAGGAGGAATAATGATACTAGCATTAGAGTCCAGTAAGGAGTGCTAAAACATCTGCACTATGGCACATCTCTAGAGAAGGAGGAACAGGCTGGTCTGCTCTGCTGCACTGCAGTATAACAACCCACCTTTAAAAAGAGAGCTCATACCTCCATTGCACAACAGCATTTCCAGTTAGTGCCTTTTCCTACCCCTAAAATATTACCATAAGGTTTAGTGGGATATGAATATCTAAGAGAGCCACAATTCCCCAAACAATTGTTTTCCTGCTGCTGCACCTCAAGAAAATCTTCATGGGCCAGAGCCTGTAGGCACGTGAGGGTCAGCCAGCACAGCACTGCCTGGAAAGCAGCAGCTGCAATGAATCAGATCCTGGGAGCTCCCTGGAGAGGGTACAGATAAGTGAGGACAGGGCAGCATTCCCTTTCCAGCCCGGCCTTGGCTGTCTTATGTTCTAAACAAGCAAAAGAAATGGTATCTGGGAAAATATTTTAATGGTTGTGCAAAAACTGCTAGAAAACTCTAGTTATTAATAATTCACTGTCCAGATGGAAAAATGTATTTTGCAAGTTTCCAGAGAGGTAATTTCCTACCTCAGTGCTGTCAAATATTTCCTCAGAAATCTGGTGATACTTTTAATGGGGAAAAAGAAGATTAGAGATTGTGCCTCTAAAACCTGATAGATATCATGCATCTAACACCTGACACTGGCCCAGAGGGCTGCTTGTACTACAGAAGAATAGAATTGAATTGAAGTGTGACTTGAAAACACAAAGAGAGGATGAAGAGGTTTGAAGTAACCCTTCCATTCCCTTCCACATCCACAGGAGTTAGTGTTTGAGTGGTGTACTGCGCTTCCAGATGTGGTGTGGACAAAGAGGATGTCAGTGACAACCACCAGATATCTGGAAACAAGATGGCTTGAGTAAATATTAAGTGGAAGGAGTGGTTTAACCCAGAAAAGAGAAGATAGACTCAGTGCATAGCCTATTATTGATAAAAATAGCAACTGAGAAGGGGACAGTCCGTGCAGCCATGTTCCCTTTAATCAGGGAAGATAAAGAGGTGCCTAAATTATACCAAATGAAATTTAGGTTAAACATCATGGACAAATTTTGTAGCTGCAAGGATAATTAAGCATTGAATGAGTGGCCTGGGGAGATGGTGACATTTCCAGCACAGTGAGGTTTTCAGAACAGACTGGACAAACAGGTGCAGTTAATCCTGCTCTGGGGCAGGAGAAGAAACAGGATGAACTTCTGAGATTCCCTTGGGACTTTCCTTGTAGTCTAGAGAAAACACTGAAAACGGTGAGCAGCTTCAATTCCTCCTTTCTTCTACAAGTGAAAAAGAGGGTGCAAGCACTTTTTTAGAAAACAGTGCTCAGCCAGCCCCATACTTCCCCTTTATCTGGCCAGTCCAATCTCTCCCTCCTTCCTCCTTTACCTTAGCTCAAGAGCAAGCATATTAGTTTTAGGTTATTTTGCATTGTCCAGGCAGTCCCTTTTCCCAGTGCTCTCCCGCTCCTTCCCGCAGATTTAATTACTTTGTCACCACCTCACCTATCCTGCAAGCAGCAGCTACTGTTGGAGGGCCTGACAGGTTACATATCCTGTGCAATCATTGACAACTTGCTTGGGTTTGCAGTTTAGTGCTTCTGTGCCAGACTGGAACGAAGCCTTATGTGCCTTACCTTTGAACTATTATCTGTCCACTGGTGCTAGTTCACACAATAAAGGTGCAGCCTGCTCCCTGCTCCACATCGCGTGGCTCAGCCAGAGCCTAGACCAGCAGCCCTACCAGGCCTACTCCCATCTGGATCAACCAGGTCAAGTGCACACACCATTTTGCAAGGGCTGAAAACCAGGCTTTGATCCTGGCTCTGCTGACAGAGCCTTGCCCAAGGGTAGCTTAGCTTCCTCCTTGCTAAGTGAGTATTACTGAGAGGCCGTTGGTGGTTTCCAGTGTTTCTGTTCCTGCCCTGGAAGTTGCCCCTGTTCAGCGTTCTGTGGTCCAGCTGTGTCGGGTGCCTGGTGACAGCCTTAGGGACAGCTGCTACCAACACAGGGGGAAGCACATAGAAAAAAATGGGTGCACGTTCCAACAGCTGCTTTCCAAAACAGTCTTCTGGAGCTCGTTGTACAGCAAGCACTTTGTACCCAGCTAGACACACTCCTTCTGCAGCCAAGTTGCCTGACAAAACAAAAGTCATCCAATCTTCATGTAGCCCAACTGTTCCATAACAGCTGATGCTGCAGCAAAACCCCCTCCCTCCAACTGGTAGCAGAGCCCCCCGTTAGCGATGCAAGGTGTAGAGCTGCTGCTCAGCTCTGGGGCCTGTATGACTGAGGCCTCCTCATCCATTTCAGGATGGGAAGCTAACCAGTTGCAGTCATCTCTGCTCACCAAGGTACAGATATCCGCATTAGCCATGATTCCTTAATGACATGGCCTTTCTGTTCATGCCTCGATCCACATGGTGAGGATTATGGTAACTTTGAGCTAAAGCTCATGCCCATTCTGCCTGGCTCTGCCCCCACAGAATTTGGGAGTGTGTCTTGAAGCTAGTTTTGGTGATGGACTGTCAGTGACCAACCATTCAAATAGCCCAGACCACCAGGGTAGTTCTGCTTCCTGTAGCCTCTCACTTGTCATGTTGTTTCTCCTGAAGGTCCCATGTCCAGGAGCACTAATCCTCCAGGAATATCTGCTTAAGTTGTCCCTGTAATCAGATGTATAATAGTGTATAATCTTTAAGGCAGACACCACACTGCACATGCAAAGAAGGCACTTGCATTTACGTGTGAAGCCTGCAAGACAAGTTTTCCTTTAACCTACCAACTGATAAGTAGAGAGCTTTAGCATGGCTGTCAGAATTCCCTGAAGCAAAGGCTATAAAGAAGTAGGATTTGGCAAGAGCTGCTGTCATATGCAAGACTGCCTCTTTGATCCTCCTTACGCTTGTGTAATCATGCCAGCATCTCTGCAAAACAGAACAGAGCTGCTGCAAAAAGGAGATCTTCCTCTCACTTCCTTTTTAACTCTGATGGAATTTTTGCTTGGTGGCTTTTATTTTTATACAGTAAGAAATCCCCTACACCTCCCTCTCCACAGTCTCTACCTCTGTATTGCAGCTTTTCTTTTTAAGTTTGCAGGACCCCTGCCCCAAGGAAGCAGTGCTGACTAGGAGGCAGGACACTGCTGTGAAGGTGAGGAGCCCCTGACCAGCCAGGAATCCAAGGAACTGGGCACTTCCCACGTGCTGCTTTAGCTGTGGAGCTCTGCACAGTCTCAGCTCATCACTGTGTGTTTGCCCAGCACATTGCCTAGAAGTGCTCCCCTCCAGCAAATCAGGGCTGACTAACCCAGGCTGCTGTCTGGCTTTAGGGGCTGCACCAGCCATCTCCTGATGCCAGAAAACGAAGAAGAGTGCAGGTGACCTGTGAGATGTGATCTCCAATGTGCACACCCAGCCCAGGCAGTGGGTACTCCATGCCATGTTACAGGTGTTTTCTTGATTTCTCACTATATTTTCAGTACTGTATTATGTTGTACAAGAACTGAAAAGTAATTAAAGAAGTCTAGTAGGAAACCTTGTCCTGAAAAGTCACCCCTTGCCAACATCTGACTTGGCTATGCCAGAAGCTGTGGCAAAACTCCAAGTGGTCTCTTCTAGGGGCTGGCATTCATGTACTGCCAGTATCAACCTTTCAGAGTACAGTCATCGAAGACAGTGGTCAGACAACATTAGTAAAATTCAGCTCTTTTCTCCCTCTGGTACTATTCTGAGCCTTGAAGGTAAGCATCAGCCACATTTCTGAACCTTTTTGCCATGTTCTTTTTAACACAGTAATGATGATTTTCCTATCAGTGTATTAATGCAGAAAGTTAGTCGTGAGAAAAGAAACAAGCACTGGAGGTTTAAAGCATTTGAAGTCAAAAGTCCCCTTTAATTCGTGTAATAAAAAGCTCTATGTACATCATTAAAATACATGCAATACATTAATAATGCAGTATTCACTGAAATATGTCAAGATTAACAGTATAAAAATACAGGTGGAATACAGAGTCAAACATAAATGACTATTTTAATTGAGACCCTTTGTACATCACAGGTGAAAGCTGAGGGAGGTAAAAATATATGTACAACTAGCATGTGAGTGTTCACTTCCAATTATGATCAAACTACCAGAACCTTTTACTACTTATGCTTCACTAGTGTTTCTGTTTTTGAAAGGAACAAACCACGTCCAAGCTACTGAGCTATACTTATCTAGAGAGCATGAAATCAGAGCTTCCTGACATGGGCCTTTACAGTCAACATCCACCACATAATTAGAACTTTCTTTGAGGACATATGTTTTTAAGTGGGAGCATCTTTGGAACCTTTGAATAGGTATTCTTAGAATCAAAACCAAACCGAATTTGGACACTCAGAACACTGTCTTTATTCTGGGTTGGTATAGCAGCCAGTACAACAGGTCTTGGTTCACCAGAGCTCCTGTAAACTGACACAGTGTTTGTCTTTAAAAAAATACACAACTCTCCAAATGTCATCTAATAGTGTGGGAATTATGTCCTTCAGAGGATCTTGCATTTTGCACAGCTCTGGATTATGTCCCTTGTAGGGGCAAACAGAACCCTTTCATTTACCAGTACTTTAAATAAAAGCTGGCATTAAGAAAAGACACAGTGTTAGGCTCCCTTTCCCTTGAGGCCTGCAACACAGCTCAGTGTTCAGTGCAGGAGCTGCTAGAATATCCTTGGACAGAGTTGGAAAGTGAGAAAAACCACAGTGTTCCTTGTAAACATGGCGTGAATTCGTTGACCCAAGGCAGTGGGCCAGGTCCAGAAGTTATCAGTTTGCATTTGACCTTAAATTTTAGGCTTCCACGAGTATGTATATTTAACAGGTTTGTCCCTGACTCATGTATCTTAGTCTTTGTATAGTCCTTTATACCAGAGGCACAAAAATTTGTCTGGATCAGAGTGGTAACATCTGACATGCACTCACTTAACCATTCTGTCCTACATATTCATCAGTCCTTTTCCTTCTCCCATTCTCTATTTACATCTAAGATGACATTTCAGACAAGAGAGCAAAAGAAAAGTTCATTATTCTCTGCAGCACAAGGGCCAAATTCTCCATTGCTTTCCACCGTGCCAGATCATGCCAGAGAAATTTGTTTGGCTTTACTACAGCATAGGAGGAGCACAGAGCAGCCCAAGTGCTTTGTGCCCCCTCTTTGAGCTGGTTGACAGCAGAAGGTGGTGTGGACGGTCAGGAGAGGGAATTCAGGCTCCATCTCTTCTCTGCAAAACACAGCCGTTTAGATTCTTCATTTTGAGCCATTTCAGCAATTACTGTGTGCCACTTAGTTGAGCCATTGTGGGAGAAAAATACACATGAGCTGTGCACTCAACATACTTCAACATTGTAATGAGCTAGTAGACATCATTATCAACAGCATATTTCTTGTTTGAATACTTCAATCCTGACAATCCAAAACATGTCTCTAATAGCCCAGGAACAGTCCCACTGTGAGGGGGACAGCACGGTGCTGAGCAAGCCTGAAACACGGAAGCCTTTTCTGTCTCACCAGCACCCGCGCAGGCCCCGAGCACCAACACTCCTCTGGCACCTCACAGCACCTTGTGCCAGTGGAGTGTCAGTGTCAGTGCCATACAGTGCTTGGTTTCACACAGGGGGCAGAGCTGGGAAGGCAGAAATCTTCCAGGCATAACTCCCATTTCCTAAGGGAATTGCCATTTTCCTGTTGGTAAGTTTTCACCTGGGCAGTTGCTGACAAGCCATGGAAGTGTCCAGCCAATCCTGCTCACACAACTAGACCTGAGAAGGTTTTTGGCCTCGTGCTGTTGCTTAGATTATGATTTAATGCTGAAAAGTTGGCATGGCAACCAAATGCTTGGCAACAAAATGTCACGGCCAAGAAACGGGTCCAGAAGAGTGTCAAGCAAAAGCACTGCCCAGCTCTTCCATGGGCAGATTTGTGCCCTACATACACTTTGCTGCTATAGCAGCCAGGATTAGAGCAGAAGAAAAGGTTAGTAATAAACTAGGCAGGTCTGCAAGAAGTGAATAGCAAATTTCTCCAAAATACTTGAAATAGACCCTGGCACCTCATTCAGGCTCCTTTTACTCCGGCCACCGATTGCCACACGTTGCCAGGAGGCTGTCTTGCTCCACAGGAGGACTCGCCACTGACTGCCATTGTGCTCTCTCTCCACGTCCCCTGTCCCCTCCTCCCGTCCTGCTCTTGCTCCCCTCAATGACAGGAGTCTGGCAATGCCCTGTTTCTCAGTTCTGACACAATTACCTCTTTTAATCTGGAAGTTTTCAAAAGCTCTTTGGGTTTTCTGCAGTGATCAACTGAGCAAAATCCCCAACATGCACTACTCCAGGCTTGCAACATGCAGGATGGAAAAGGGATGCAAGTGCCTTAAAGGGTAGGGCTAACCTAAGGGGGGATTAGTGAAGGACACTGTGAAGACCACCCATTCTGAATGAGCACTGTCTCCTGTAGCCTAAGATATTCAGTTAGGGCTCTCAGGATATGTTTAACTTTTAACTGGGAACTTCTTATATACCATTGCAGCATACTCTTGGGTATTTAAATGTTGCCAGGCTCTTGTTTCACCATATAGGGCTTCAGAAACCTCTCTTGCCTTTGGGTATTGGCAAGCTTAGTCCCCTCCACATCAGAAAATAAGCCATTCATTTTTCAGCCTTCCTGAGGCGCTTTCCATACACCCCTAAGGAAACCTTTTGGATACAGACTAGGTATGAGCCAGTACAGCGTCACCGGCCTGAGTCTGCTGGCACCAGTGCCAGTCTCTGACTTCAGAGGGCTGGGCTGTTAAGCAGATAAGTGAAGTTAAAGGCTAATCAGTTCCAGGGTTGGTGTGCCAAGTACTGTGAGCCAAGGATCAGTTTATGCTGCCATTTGGCATTGTCTGCCACGGTCAGAACAAACTGAAGGGTGGCAGCTGAGGAGGAGACCACTGTTGTGGGAGAGACCTCGGCACTGAAAGGCTTTGAGAGAAAAGTGTAGCCAGGGTGTAATGGGAGAACACAGTGCTTCAGCTTCCTCACAGTTCTTGGAAAGCAGATAAAAAATGAGCAGGATTTGAATGCTCTGTTTGCAGGGACTTAATGACACAGCCTGTCCCTGTGCCTGTGGGGAGGGCAATTCCTTTGCCTGTTATTCTCATTGCTGAATCCAGACCAAAGCATCAAGTCATCTTGTCTTTACCTGGATGAGAAATCCTTCACTGTCTGAAAGTAAATTAAACTGCGTATCCAATCTCCATCACCCCAGTGCTTCTTTTTCTAGTTCCAGCATTCCTGTTCTCTGTCCTACGCTTCACCATCCCACGTGTTTTCCCTCCCTAACGTCAGAGTTTTCAGGATGCTCCTAGACAGACATACATCAGCTCTTCCCCCTCATATCACTTAGCACACATCAGCATGTTCCCCCTATGGCATTTAACACGGACAAACTGACACAAAGAAAATAATTTTAATTAAGTGGATGGGCAAATTAGACTAATTTATTTCATTTCACCAGAACTTCACTGTTTTGTTTCCAGCTCGTTTGGGCACCATGGGACACAGTCCCCTCATTCTTCCCTCCCGTCACTAGGAGCAGTGACAAACAAGTTACGTCTTGTTACTGTTTTGAGATTCCACAGTCAAAAAGGACATGGAACTATGTGCAGAAGTCTTTCAGAGACACCAGAGACAGACCACGGGCTTAGCAGAGACAAACTGCAGGTCTCCCGGTGCGTGCAAGGGTTATGTTTGCCTGTCACTGCCTGCCCATCCCTCTCCTTTTGTCTTTGATTAAAGAGACAAGCCACACACTGACCAACACGTGGACAGCCAGCCAAGTGCGTGCAAGGAGGTTCACCAGCGCACACACATACAGCTGGGCTTTGTTCCGGTCATGTTTACTCGAAAGGAGAACAGTTAGGCATTGTTTCTGTTTGGCCAATTGTAACTGTCCAGCTAGGAGAGAGCTAGTTCCAGCTGGTTAGAGCTGTTTGCATTTCCTTACCTCCTCCCCCTCCCTCTTCAGTAACGTATGAATCCAGCTTACCCAGGGACAGAAAGAACAAGTACAAGCTGCTCATTGGATTCCTTCCCACTTTGAATTGACACTGGCCTCTTCGACTGCCAGCACGGGAGGATCTTCAGGAAGGATGGCTTGAAAGGTGAACTCACGCTTGACAGGTGTCTCAAAGACATGAGGGTCCCACACTCGTGTCATTAGTAGGAGCCATGAAGAGAGAGACCCTTTCCCATTCCCCACTACAAGCTCTCAGCTTGTCAGACGTTGGAGAACAGTGGCCATTTGATAGTGTCGGAGCACAGCCACGGGAACCTCAGAGCTATTTGCTACCTAATTACTTTTTTGCCCTGAATAGCACCTGGTGCAGCAGGGACTGATCATCCACTGTACAACACCAAATGTCAGGTACAACTCTTAATCCCAGTCTCAGAAAATGAGTATGAGAATGCTCTATCGTCAGAACAAAGCCACTCTTTTTGTGTTAGACAAAGAAAAGTAATGCCAGAATGTCAGTGTGTGTTTGATTTACATCCTCTTTCTATCAAGTAAATTATGGTACCTTTTTTGAGACAACTTACTATTTTAGAAGGACGTTGAGGCTCTAGCACAGCAGAAGAAACATCTGTCTCAAGGAGTGTCAGTCTCTAACCTGCACAGAGAAGAGGTGGCAGGATCAGATTGGTGCTAAGTGACATAAAGTCTGTTACAGATCTGCAGAGACAATCCGATAGTCCTACAAATTCCTGGCTCAGTGAGCCCAAAAGTCTTGTTCCTAAAGACATTAGTATCATATGAACTCCATACAAACAGATAATTGTTAGCTTCACTGTTCAGTCAGAAAGGTGGTTTCAGAAACTCTAAAATCCAGATTCAAAATAATCCTACTTCTGTTATATAGCATTTCAAAACTGTTTTCCATTTCATTTTTCCCTTCTGTAATTAAAAGCCAATGTTCTCTGCCAGAATTCCTCCAAATAGACACACACAGGGAAGTCTTTCAGAGAATAATTTAGCGTTGAACTTGAATAATCATCCATAACCCCGACCTTTGACTCGTGACCAAACAGTAGGACTAGAAACTGAGTGCACAGTTCATGTGTATATAATTTGTGCTTATATATGTGGTTAAAGCAGTGCACTTCTAGGACTATAAAATGTGTCACAAAATCCAAATGCAACAAGAAAATGTGAGCCCCAAAGTTCTTTATCTATTAACCCCACCATCAGTACACAAACCAAGCCTGAGAATGTGGTGTTAACACTTGTGCTGCATTGCATTCAAGGTGCTACGTTGAACTTGTTTGCATGACAACCTTGTGTGTGAGGACTCGGAGCTGTGTGACCCCTACTTTTTGCCTTGTAGAAGGGGAAATCGTTCTTGTGGGCACTGTGAGGGAAGGCATGCTGAGCTTCAGCATGTAGAGCCTAGTTCATAGCAGCAGATCTCATAATTGCCCGTCTCTCTGGTTCCTCTAGTTACTAAGAATTCTGTAGATAAAGTGCACTTTTTCTGAAAGGAGGAAGTTGCCGCCGGATGCAGAGAGTCAGGAAGGTCGGCAGCCTATTGCACAGAGCAATAGCTTTAGAGGAACAGTTGTGTTTCCATGCAGATGGGAAAATAAGACTGTTAACCACCCATGTGCCTTCAGCCTCTACTGGGCACAGTGCTCCAGCAAACTGGAAGGAAAGGCCTTTTCCCTTACATTTGATAGGGAGAGAAGTGAACTATTGGAACTCTGGTAGCTTGAGCTGACAGAAGTAGAAATGTAAAAATCAGAGGCTGTGAGGCAGGGATTCTTACCTTGCACTGCAGCAGAATCATGCCTTTCCCTCTGCTCCCCATATAACCTTAAGTACTTGGGCTTAGTGATTAGCCAAGAACACAGCACCCAGGAGAACTGGTAGCTGCCATCCAGTTCAGGTGCCAGAGGTTGAGGCAGCTGGAGAAAACGCTGTATGCTCAGGACTCAATCACACCGTTGTGTCAAGAGTCACTCGGGCTATCTTTGGAGGGCACTTGGAAGATTAGGCTGATCTGAAAGAGTGTAGATAACCAGGATATTCTCTTTTCAGAAGTGCTCTGCTCCTTTTTTTGCTCAAGTAGGAGGTCTGAGGGCAAGTGACAGCATTTCCCCTGTCAGGCTGCTTAGCCCTCAATGATATTCATCAGAATTACACTTCTGACAGATGGCTATCCTGTGGCAGTAAAGCTCACAATGCCCATCCCTAGGCTCAGATTAAAAGTGGCGACATCTCAAAGCCACAAGGGTAGTCAGAAATTCCCTTCATTCAACTGCTAAGCAGATAATATAGGCAAAATAAAAAAAATAGAGTAAAACTTTCAAGTCTTGCAGTGCTTATCCCCCATATCCACTTCTCCTCAGGAGGGCTGAAACAAGCAAACAGGTGGAAGGGCAGGTGCCTCCCAAAGCCCAAAGACAGGCCCCCTGTACTGAAAATTAAAGAGGGTTTTTCTGTACCCCAGCATAATATAATGCAGGTCTTGGCTGGCAGGCAGCCCCAGAGCAGACTCTTCTGTAGGAACTGAAGCAAGTGGATCAGGATCTTGTTTACAAAGAGCAGCCACTTGAGTTCAGAGATGGTGACCTTGAACCTCAGAAACAGGAAGAACTTGAAATATCCACAGGGGCGCAACATGCTCTGTGTATCCCAGGCCTTTGTCCCATATACTTACATCTGCAGCTTTATGGAGGAGAAGAGTTAGAGTTCCTAGTTTGCAATGTCAGTTTATTTTCTTAATGCTCTAGGATTAAAGTCCTCCAGGACTTGCTCACCTTAAGGAGCCAAGGCCCATCGACTCAGTCTTTACATAGCCAACAATTTAGCACTTGGCCAGCCTCTTGGAGGCCTTATATCTGCATAACCTGATAAGATAAGGATACATCAAAGGCGTCATTAACCCCCCGATTGCCTCTCTGAGCTCCTTTAGCTTTGTCCCTGAAGCAGTGCTACTTTGAAGAACCAGGCACTTGCTCCCCACTTCTTTCAGGGAAATCTACCTTGAATTAAGTGCAGTCTGACTGTCTCTCTGCCAGAGGAAAATTACAGCAAAGCCTTCCCTGGAGCCTGGAGGGAACAGCACGCCATAATCTCTTAGGAGCACAAACAGCCAGCCTGATCTGAGGCACAGGTTACCCATGGCTTGTGTGTCACCTCACTAGTCTCCTGGTACAATTCTCTGTCCATCAGAGCTCCATCTCTGAAGAACAGCATTTTTTCACTAATGTAGAGCAGATCTGAACTTAATCACATCACTGAGCCCCCCTGGTGCAACACACCTGTATGACTGGCAGTCCCAGCTTCTCTCATTCCTGGAGCTCTTGGCTCTCAGCACAAAATCATTATCTTTCATCCCTTCACACCAGCTTGTCAGATGTCTCAGGTGCTATTTTATGCAGGTTACAGGGTGCAGGGTGCTTGGGCTGAGGAATAGGAGTTTGTAGCCAAAGGTAATTCCTTCCAAGAATTGGGGCACCATCGCATAGGTAGCCACTGTTCTTGAGCCAGAGAATCAATCAGCAGCTTCTTTGTAGCATAATTTTCCCTTCTAAGGTCTTGATATGCTTTCTAGCCAGGACATGGCTAGACAAAGTGACCTGCATAATGTTAGTGGCAGTCTTCTGGTTGCACGGGTTAGCATGTTATGTGTCATCCAGTGCCGTGTAAATTCTCTTGTTCTGGAAGCCAAGTCACCTGGTTAAGCATGGGTGAAGGGTGTTTCATGCTTTCTGAACTCACAGTCTCTCTTTACACCTGCACCCAAGAGACACAAACACCTGCTCATCCCAGTGAGTTCTCTTCATAACAATATGCTTCCTGTATCGAATCAAATATTTGGAAAAAATGGCTTAGCAATGAAATCTTAAAGTCTCCTGGAAGCTGCAGAATATTTTTTTTTTCATCCTTTGAAACCACAATATTAACCACCTTGATATTAAACCATGTAGAGAGTTCAGTGTTTGAGAGGGCTAGTTTTTAGGTGACAGAGACACAGTTGCAGTTCTCATGCACTGACCACATGGACACCAGAGGTACAAAAAGCAACATCCATCCCAGACAGGGAAGGGAAAGGAGGGGGCACTGCAAAGCACAGACACGGACCATGTAGGCAAAACAGGAAGCTCCATCTGAAAAGGAAATGCTTCAGTGCTGTCTTAAAAACATTTTGCTATGAAACTCCAGGAGGCTGCAGAGAGGTGAGAGAAAAGCATCTTTCTGATGATTCAGCAATCTAGAGCTCATGCCCTGCCGCACACAGGCTGTGTTCCCTTTCCCTGAAGAGCTTGTGCTGCTGCTGTTTGAGCAGCCAGAGAGAGGAACCAGCCTCCCAACAACAGCCCCGGACACAGACACTTTATGTTACTGCACAGGCTGCATGGGTTGTTTTGGGGGGTTTCTAGGAGTACATGAGGCAAAGTCGTAATCCCTCAGTGGCAGATGCGCTTCCACTTGTTTGGAAGCAGCTTGTCCAGTGATCAGATCAAGTGCATCACGCTGCGTCATTCCCAGTCTCTGGGCAGAATCCTACACAGGGGAATGTGGTACAGTGGCAGCCTCAAAAGCCTCAGCTGATACTTTATTTCACCAGCAGATTGGTTTCCTCAGGACTCTCAGAGTCTTCTGGCATACAGGCTGCAAGATAAAACGGATTAATTGGATCACAGTGAATCTGTCTGAACATTGCCATTGAGAATTAAAGTACCATTCATCTGTATTACCTTCTTTTAGTGCCTGTGTAAGCAGAGGGGAAGCAGGCTCGTTTTTAAGGGTTAGGAGACCAAAAGTGTGAGTACTAAGGAAAGGTTAGAAGTGGCATGTGTCTAGAGAGAAGAGCAATCCTTGAGTATCAGGTTATGACGTCAGATAAGTCACAGATATCACTAATGCCTTGGTATGGTCACAGCCACACAACCCCTTCCTTATTGTGACTTAAAATTGTTACAGGCATTTAGCCTTTCAGGCACAGCATTTCTTCAAGCATGCAATGGTACTTCCCGTGGATGAATGACAGGATGAGAATCAATAAGCACTGTTCTTCCTAATTCAGACATCTCAAGAAATAATTGAAACCTCATGGTCCTCAGTTGTAACTGCCCACTTTGTTAAATGCCAGGAGACCTCTTGTGCAAAAGCCAGTCAGCTTCTTAAGGCCAGTTTAGATAATCCCATGATCCCTGGGACAACAAAGAGGCAGAATTTCCATGTACAAAGATGGCTCTGTAGTCAACATCTTTGACGTTGAAAGGCTCTTTGTCTCATGCAACCAGCATTATCTCTGAATTTTCTCAGAAGCCACTGTAAAGAGGGCCTCCCTCCAGCCTCATTCTGTAGAGGGTAAACCTTTTCTGCCCCTTGTGCAGGGCTCCTGCAACACAGAGGGCAGTTGCTGTAAGGCTCACAGCAGCCCAGACACACACACACACAGAGAGGCGTGATCTACCCAACCTGCTTTTGTTGCTGTAGGGCTTCAGCATAGCCCGTTACCCATTTTGCTGAGTAGTCTCTTTTTTCTTTCTAATAATGGTGAAAGGCAGTTTTCAGTTTGCCATCAATGACGATCTCAAAATGACATCCCAGCGAAACATTGCATAAACCACAAAAGAGTGTTTTCCTTGGCAGCACGCCTGACTCTGTCATATTAGTGCTCCACCAACAGCTATTGTCCTTGACAAGTGACTGCACCGGCAGAACAGGATCCACCGCAAAAGAGTTCTGCCCATGTGCTACACTGCTCGCGTCTTCTGAGCCTTTAGGAAGGCTGAGGTGTCTGCCTGCGCTGGAAAACTCACATCCCCTGAAAACAGCGATTTTGCAGAGCTTGGGGGCAGTGATTTGGTACTGGAAGAGAGAATCACTGCCCAGGAGAAGCTAGCTGCAGAACAGCACTAAGTGCACCCAGAAGACACGTGGGCCAAGCAAGACACAGCTGACTGGGGGAAAGTGAGGAAAGGGCATTCACACTCTGAAAGGGTAGGCACTCAAGTGAGCAGACCAGGCAGTGCACAACTGGCTTCTTTAGAGGCTGGCTTAGGGCAGGGGGTAAAAAGCACTTTGGGGACCACTAAAACACCCTGTTTTGCCAACATTATTATCCTGTCCATGTTCTTCTTTGTTAGTGCCCTCATTTGTGATGAAAGAAAGTGCAGGTTCCCAAATACAGGATTGAAATGTTTTCTTTCAGTAATGACCAAATCCTTCTTCTCTTGTTGCAGAAAGTTTTTCTTCCATTTAGCTGTGTTTTCCGGTTAATAAATGCTTTGTGGTGAAATTGTGAGCCCTCCTGAGTGAAGCAGGGCACTATATGAACTGCTTAAATATTGACAGTAAGAATTTTCCTTTTAAGAGAAGAAAAAGAAAGAACACAACTACCTGAGTGTGCCCAGCTTGTGCTTAAGAGTCAGAATGCTAAGCTTGAGGTCATGCCACGTTATAGGCAGATCAGCAAGGGAGTTAACAGGACACCCATCCATGCTGTGCCAGCTGCTTCCGAGGGAGGAAATCTCCATGAAAAGTCAAATGGTTCAGTCTCATTTGCCTTTCAGCTGACAAACTTCCTAACCCTTTGTCTCATCCACAGAGCAATCTCCCCCCATCACTTTCATTCTGCTTTAAGACAGGAGAGGGAAGGGCACATCTTCCTCTCAGGCACCTGTAAATCTTGGAACACTGTGTGCCTGTTTTATTTAACTGTTGATGTTACTATCCCTTTCTTATTTGGATATTAGGCAAACCTTTTCTGTCATGAAAGAGCGAGAACACCCAGTGCATATCTGAAGCAAGAAGATAAAAGAAAGGCTCCGTAAAAGGTTTTGCTCTGTTTTGGAGATGGAATCTGAAGATAAGGTCCATGAATAAGATCTGAGTTTATGAAAATGCATTACACTTGTGGACTTTAAACAGAAATCCATGATTGTTCTGCTCTGACACTTGTAGCTTCTGGTAGGCTTTACACAGACCTTTTCTCTTTTCATAGTTACACCAGGTTGTGCTTCCTTCCCACCCCAGGGGATTGCCTGTGAGGCTTCAATAGAGTAATTTCTTTTCATAAATTAAATAGTGTTACCATTTCTGTAGCTGAGTCACCTATGTGTGAATGTAGCTTTAAAGACACGATTTTCAAAAGCAGCTGGGGATTTGAATGCTCAGTTAAACCAAGAGAAAGTGAATGGCCCAGTCTCCTGAGATGCTTTGGAAAAATCTCTTGCTAGATGTAGCAGCTAATGAAGATCTAAAGATACATAAAGACATTTTCATCTCTTTTTACTGAAAACTAAGGGTTACTTCCACACAGTGGAAACTGGACAGGCATTAAATAATATCACAGACTCCCACAGAGGCAAGTCTTATTCCATTCCTCTGGACTACAATCTGGTTAGTAGCCCTGTTGTTTCTTCCCTGAAGCATGGCTGAATTCTAGGGCTAGGGCAGTATATCTGCTGCATTTTGAGGCTGCCTTTCCACAGGCAACATAGAGAATGGCATGTCAGAAGTTTGCAGCATACTGTTTGGATGCAGGAAGTATTCATCCAGGTCAGGTGGCTTGTTTCAGACTCTCACCTCTGTATTGCCTTCCCTATTCATAAGATTAATAAGAATTGGCATTGGAACTCTGACATGAAAGCTGTCATGAGTGAAAGCTTTTTCAATTTACAGTTGTGTTTGGTGCAGTAATTTTTTTTTCATTTAGTCCTTTGGTTTATTTCATTTAGAGTTGCACACATGAACTTGGTGAGTCATCTGATTGAGAAACATGGTGAGAATCAGAGCAATAGCTGGGGGTTGTTCTGTTTATTGATAGGCTGTATTTTGCTTAGCATGAGCTATAAACAACAGATGACTCAGGGAAAGAAAATATGTGAAAGATGACCGATATTATATATGTAAAGGTTGTCTATGACAGAAAACAGTATTTGCACAAATTCTGAAGCTCCCACCATATAGAGGGTTGCAAAACACATCCATCTGGTAGCTCCTTGGTGTTTTCCTAGGCCGAATCTGAGAAGTGGTTTGGCTTCAGTGATAATACAATCCAGATGTTGGCCTGCAGGGAGCAGAAGTACTTACTAGACAGAATAACTGCCCTTTTTTCTCCATCATAAATTCACCAGATTGCCCGAACGTTGTGAGAAAGGAACATACTACGCTGAACAGCAGCAACTCCGCAGGAAGCTCTACATCTTATCAAATGGCTCACTTAAACAAGTTGCTGACACCCACCCAATAATGA
Organism: Pachyramphus minor; assembly: GCA_013397135.1. Classification (NCBI taxonomy): domain Eukaryota; kingdom Metazoa; phylum Chordata; class Aves; order Passeriformes; family Tyrannidae; genus Pachyramphus; species Pachyramphus minor. Next base: position 5,498 of record VYXB01000463.1, on the reverse strand, counting down.
CATCAAGCTTTGTTTTTGCCAAGTATTCATGCTGTGGGAAAGGGGGAATTGGTATTCATTTTACCTTACTGGCTAAAGTTTCCTGCAGTCCGGTGTATTCACTAAGCAGGATGCAAGTTGGGGTGATTTGCTATGACAGGTCGTGCAGTCTGTCAGCAGTCAAGTGCTTAAGGGAGGGGGAAGCTTTGGGATTTATTGGCTGGGACAGTATCATATCTAATTGTTAAGGAAAACTCCTTTTTCCCAGAAGCTGGCTAGCTAGCATGATTCTGCACCTGGCAGCTTCCTACAGAAACGGGCTTTTGCTGGAGATCTTTCTCAGAGCACTCTAGTGATGTTTACACAGTTGCTAAATGCTTTAACACCAACTCCATTCAGGAATGAAACTGGGAGCTGTATCCTGGTGCCCTGATAATTCAGGTAACTGCTTCCTTGACACTGCTTAGCATCTGGTTTAATGTGGACTTTGCTATTGAAAATGTGGAAGTATATAGACCTGTGTTACTGGAAAAACCACTGCTAAACCTGTTGACAAACATTTAGGGGGATGGCTGATAAAGCAGCAGGAGTGGAAGATTTTTTAAGTAGTCTGAGACTTGCTGTAGAGTCATTTGTATGTGACCTCCTTTTTTTTTTTTTTTTGTGCAGCTCAGTGCAAAGCTCCCCTTCCTGGCTCTTTTATTAGCATAATTATCTTGTCTTGGGTTCTGTAAGTTGAAGTTCATTGACAATACTGGTAGCCAAAGCTGTTGCCCAAACAGGGAGTGGGTGTAGGGAGAAATGCAAATCACACTCAAGTCATATCTCTGTTAGAGTACAACCAATAAGTTGCAGCAGGAAAATCAGAGTGTTAGTCTATCTTCCCCACCACCTATATAGAGATTCAGCCAATTTTTAGCCAGTTGTTTCTTTTAATCTATTCCTTGTATGGAAGGATTTTTGTCAAGGTGGAAGCCAGACCCATGAAGAGAAACCTGTCACTGATTTTTCAAATGGCTTATTTTGTTTTATTAAATCTTATGCTGAGTTAAATACAGCAGCCCTTGGTACAAGGGGAGGTAATTGTTCTACAAAGCTGATCTGTAGGGAACTTAATGGAGATGGCTTTTAATAAAAAGCATCTGGAGGGATTCCATGATTTAATTCAAAGGCCACCCCACTGAGCAAGGCTCATGCTAAAACAGGAGGGTGTGGATTAAGCCCTGCACTGCCAATTGTGGCCATGAACGTGTCATCCTGTGACAGTAATTCTCTGGCACCAGAGCACTTCAGTATTTCAAGATGGGTGCCTGCCCCAGCAAGTCTGTCCAGGCTCCTGCTGGGAATACTTTCTGGAATGTTGTGAGGGGCTTCCCTGCAGGCAGGCCTGCCCTTGTAAGCGCTCCTGGTTCTTCCATGTGTCCAGAGCTAGACAAGAGACACCGCTGGCAATGCCTTGCAGGTCTTTATGTTCAGGAGGTGCTTACGGGGGCTGCCAGCAGCACTCCAGGGACATGTCAGGCTGTGTGCAGGGCTGAGCACCTCAGCTGATACTTTAAACTACCAGAACCAGGAAAAACTGTACTGCTTAGGTGGAGCTGGGAAGGTAACAGAAGTTCCCTAAGCAGTCTTTTGTGGAGGTAATGGCTAGATAAGCTTCTCCAGCCTTTGTTTCTAAGTAAATGCTCTGGTTTGATGTCAGTTTAGGAGCCACAGTAGTGCTGATCCCGTTCCTTATCTGGTGTGAGAGGCATGAGCTCTGTAAATGGCTTGCTGCGATCACGGCGGGGCACACATTCGTGGTAGGAAAACTTGGGAGAGAAACTGGAGCCTGGATCTGGGAGTATTGTGGAGCTTGGCAGACAGCTGTTTCTCCCACATTGGTGCAGTGCCTCATGTTCCATTTCCAGCGTGTTTCTGCCAGTGAGGTGACACCACCTGGTGCCAGCCTGCAAAGCTGTGTCTTGTCTCTCCTGGGCTGCAGCCAGGTACCTACCAAGAGCCGTGCCAATGGTGTGCTAAAGCTCAGGTAGGAAGATTCAGGGCACCATGGACTCAGTTTGGTCATAAATATATTCCCACATCTGGGTGGCAAGGTTGCACACAGCATATGGGTTTGCATAGATGTGCTGAGTGCCTTCGTGAAATCCTGACTGAGTTTAGCCATTGGAAGGTAAAGGAGCAAGTACTCCTTTGCTCTGTACCTGGTTTAGTATTTTGTAGAAGGTCATAAGATCACCAGCAAATAGGCAATGACTTGGTCTCCAAAACCCAGAGATACAAAATAATGCCAACCAGGTAAGAATGTGGGAAGGTGTGGAAGACTTCATGAGTTTTAATTGCAGCTCTGACAGAGTGAAAAAAAAAAAAAGACTCACATGACTTCTCCCACCACAGTGACAGGTATTTCCCTTCTGTGATAGCCTGGTAGATTTTGGGGGGTTCTAGAACAAATAATTGGAAATGGCTGCTTTACAGCCTACATCCTTAACTGCGAGAGATAATGATCAGAGTGGCAGCAACTGAAACGACAAGAGAGGCAAGAGATCAGAAACAGACGCTCATGTGTGCTATGAAAACAGGCAACAAAGAAGCTCCAAGAAATTATTATTATTTCTGGAGAATTTCTGTGAGCATAAACACCCAAGCTGAAGTGGAAGAAGACTAGTCTTGCAAACTTGGTTCACATGTGAGAAGCAAAAACCCACCCACCTCAACAGCTGGGTACGAGGGAGCTGCTGCAAGGACAGGACTGTCAGTGGTTTTAAATCATCTCCATAGTCTTTGATTTATGCTGCCTGAAGTCATGCATTGCCATGTGCTTGCCACTTTGTTGTGACTTCTACCTGCAGTTTCAACATCTCTTTGTAAGGTTTGGCATCTCTTTTTGCTCTGATAATAGATTTATATTTGGCAGAACCAGCCTCTGACAATTTTTAAGCACAGTTTACCCAGGCCACAGCATGTGGCAAAATAACTACCAGCGACTGCCTGAAGAAACCCGTTAAAATAAGCATCTGTTTATTCTGATGCGTAATTAGAAAGCAGTTAGAGTGTTGCAATTTTACACTTACTTAAACGTTTAAGAGCTTTGCAAGGTAAAAGACAGTAAATAGGGGAAATGTAATAGTCTTGTGCTCATTTAGAGCTTGCCTTCAGGTGCCTCCTTACAGCTTGTCAGCGCTGGGGCCATGTGGAGCTCTGAAGTGAGACTGCCTGAGAGGAAAAACAAGCTGAATCACAGGACAGTAATGCTGGTGGGGCATTTCTGTCTGGTACTGGAACAACAGCTGCTGTTCTAAACATGTCACTGCTGTTGTTAGCTTGTGATCCCTCACTTTTTGGATTTTTGACCTAAATGCTGCTGTGTGGAGGTGTAGATACTTGCTTAAAAAAAGAACTGCAAAGTTCTTGTGTTTCGGGGATGAGGATTGAGTAGAAGTTGTTTGTAATTATTCCAGTGGAATTCATAACAATGAAAAATGGTGCTCTGAGGAGGGAACCTGCTCAGACTCACCTACTGGAGATTTCCTTTTTTCTTTTTTTTTTTTTTTTTTTTTCCTAATTTACTAAAGGCCTGCATTTTTAGGAAGCTTGCTAGAGTTAATTGCCTGTTAGAAACTTGAGGTTGGTGGCCCCTGTTATGGTTTGACTGGCAGCAGTTTAAACAGTTCCTATCAAAACGAAGCAGTACTTTCATTATAGCTGCTGCTTGTAGGTTTTAATGAAGTTTCCTAAGTCCATTAAGATACCAACTGCAATTTATTTTCTAAGGAAGTCGGGTCTGGGGATATTTAAATTATCCTAAAAAGATTCTCATTTAGACAACAGAAATGAAAACAACTATGTGCAGAAGGGTTTGCCCTAGGTCACCTGAATGTAGCTTCATTATCTTACAGAGCCAACTTCCTTAAGAAAGTCTGATTTATAACGGAGAGCTTCATTGGTGAATATATGTAGCTAACATGAAAGCTGTGTATATGTACATGTATTTGCAGAATTTCCAAATAAGGCCTGATATGAGGGTACAGGAGCTGTATTAAATGCCGTGATGCCAAACTCTTGAAGAGGGAAGGAAAGTCAGAAGGTCCCAAAGGTTACTTTGTCAGTGTCTGAAGTGGGTCTGAAGCATCTGTGCATACTTGATGTTCGTCAAGGACTGAGTCACTCTGTCTCTGATCACACCAGTCTCTGAGCCAAGACCAGCAGCATCCTGAGTAGTTAACGTTTAATGTGAACACCAAAAGGAGTGAGGTGTAGGAGACAGCAAAGAATTCCTGTCAATATTTGGAATCTTGCTGTTCCCTGATGCTTCAGGTTACCACCATATTTTTTTATCCAGGTAGTGAGTGAGCTGTGACCATGACAGCGATAGCACTGAAATCCTTCAGAGGGAAAGGGTTTTATGCAGTAGAAGTTTTGTAATCACAGGCATCTGTTGGTCAGAGGGTGTGTGGAGCAGTGTGTTCCTGAGCCGTGGGGGTGCCCATGTTTTGGGAATGTGCTGGTACCTGCTCACAAGGAAGCTGATACACCAGACTTAGTGCCTGAGGTAAAAAACACTCTCCAGAGTAATCACCCCAACAAATGTATCAGATAGAAACACATACTTAGAAATCACAATTGCCCTGCCAAGGTTTCATGTTTTAAACATTTTGTCTCCAGAGTTGTCCTGGGAATGTAGGGGTGGTGTTTAAGAGCAGCATAAGGAGAACTGACAGTCACTGTTCCACACTTTTCAGGATACCAACACAGCCAAACTGAGTTGTAACATAGACACTCCCAGGATAACTTGTATATCTCATTAACA
>VYXB01000462.1:63434-123231 GCA_013397135.1 Pachyramphus minor | reverse complement strand
CTCACCTTTCTGATCTTCTGAAGAATTATTTGAAATCTCAAAAAGTCCAACTATAGTGAGGCCCATTTCAGTCCTACGCTCCCGTTTTGGGTATGGCCTCCACACTGTCACCCAACAAAAGGCAATAACTACTCTCAATCAGGCCTTGATTCAATTTGAACTTGAATCTTCTATTCAGTTCCTGAACTACGGGATTGTTCTAGTTCAGTGTTTGCTCAGCCACCCATCTTCCAACCATAAGGGCTAAAACAAGGCATTACCTAAAATTATCACCGTAGTACCAATTAATATTTTATTAACCTAAAGAATCAGAACAAAGTGACCAAGATTGTTGCTTACTGTTGCAAATCAAATTAAAGAACCTTACTTTCCTATAAGAAGTTTAAAATTTTGTAATAAATAATTCCTACATACTAACACAATTCAGAAATTGAACTGGCTATAATAAAATTCCTAAAATGTGGTTGATAATTAAAGGTTCTTTGAAAACATGCTATGTTCAGCTTATTCCTGGCAGGAGGAAAACTCCAAAACAAATCAAGGTAGCTGTCTGGCACCTGATTTGGTTTTGGAAGCAGGCTGCAGTTGAGGCAGTTATCCACTAAGTGGCATTATCAACCCAAACACTACTTTTGACAAAAAATAATCATTGTAAAGAACATTTTACCCCCCTACAAATAAATTAATGAAAACCATTTTTTTTAATGATTCATTTTGTTTTACATAAACTTTGGCATTGTTTCAAACAGCATTACCAATTTACTTTTCACATCAAAACATTTGGAAATATTGAGCAGGATGGTCAGGTTAGAAATAAACAAAGAAACTAAAATCTGTGAGCAATATGAGTGCAAATTAGACACATAAACATAAAAAAAGGTATTTTAAAAGTAGCTGGGGTTTCAGTAGTGCTGTAAATCAACAATTCTAGTATTTCCTGTTGTGAAGCGTGAAGTATAAAAGTCACACCAGATGTTTACTTTACTTTAGACAAAACACTTTAAAAAAAATGTAAATCCAAGAAATTAGATACACTGATGCTACCTGATGCTATAGAGTATTAAAAAGTTACAGTAATTGGGAAAGTAAGAAAATGATCCTTCGCTAATTATTTAGGGATTTGTTTGCAAAATGTTACTTAAGGATTAGTGACTGTAAATATTTGCAGGTTTTGACAATTGTTAGCTGGAAAAATGCTTTTAGGAGCAGTAGAAATACCAGGAAAAAGTATTAGAACAGAACTCTCATTTTAAAATGTTTTCCCCCTATTCCTATTGTTTGTACCTGGTCTTTTATCAGTCAATTTGTTAATACACAAATAGCTACTGAAAATAAAGGGGGAAAAAAAAATCAGTATTATTGTAGACAAGACTACATAAAATTTAAATGAGCAACAAGTGTCATTCTGCCTCATCAAAGCATATATTTTAAGCTTGTGAAATGCCCTATACATGCACTCAAAATTCTCAGCATACTTCAGTGCTACAAGGAGCAAGACATTCCTTTTTTTTTAAGTAATTTTTTTTCCTCACTGGTCACAGAGGAATTGCATTAGGACATAGTCCTTTTTCCCTACATCCGCCTACTACAAACATTTGCTGCAAGTCAGCGACTCCAAACCCAAATTGTTTACAATTAACTCAAAAAGCCATTAAAAAAATTGTTTCTTTGTTCCAGTTGGAAAGCGGGACAGCCAGATGTGTGGCTTGTTGATCTTGCTCTTTTCTGACCTCTGAGTGTAGGAAGAACTGCAGCTGAGGAAGGAAGTCAGCAAGTTGTGTTAATGAAGGTGAACATTGCAAAAAAAGAGCTGGCAAATTTTTTTCATGAAAGAAAAATCTCTTTGAAAATTCTTTATTAAACAAAGAGATAACACAAAGCCGTACATTTTGCTATTGGTGAAAAATTAGAGCCTTTGTTTCAGAAGAAGTCAATAATTTGTCTTTTGCTACTTTAGAAAAAATTTACCCTTCATTTCAAAAACTTCATGAAGTTTCACTGCTGTAAATTAGCAAACAACTCATCATTAACACCTGCTGGGAAGCCACCCTTCTTTGAGGATGCAAAACTCAGAAAAAGCATTTTAATTTTAGGCTCTGACTGAGTCACAGTCTAGCACTACAGACCAAAATCTGGCCTACAGCCGACTTCCAGATTGAGACTGTGCCCAGTTCTTGGGAAAGCACATCTGGCCAACAATGCAAGTTACCAGAGTACTTTTCTTCACAGGTCTCCCTGAAACATGATTATGCATCCTATCTGTAAAATACCTGGCAATGAATTAACTAGTAATTGGTGTTGAAAACCTCATCACATGGTACTGCTTGCAACAGTACAGAACATGCCTGTACAAGGTACTCTGTGGGCATAAAAACAATCTCTCAAAGACTGCATAGCAACGGGTGTGAAATGCTATCTTGTTTATAAACTTTTAATTACTTTCTAAAAAAATGTCTAACATGCACTCTGAAGTTCTACGACCACAGCGCTTATTTTATCAAGGTAGCTGAGACATTAGTAAGTTATCATGGCCTGAGGTGATACCCAAGGACACATTTGTGTGTGAAGTACAAATTCACTCAGAGATTCAGCTTTAGATATTAATTCTGGCACCTCAAGCAGTTAGTGAAGCGTACTTCAGGCATCCAACTTAATTGTGGAAATTAGGTTAAATGTTTGATGTTGCTCTCTCCCTGCATTGCTAACTTCATCTTAACAGTTCACACTGCTTTTGGTAGAAAACAACACCTAATTCTTGTCAACCAGTTACTATTTCAAAATATACCTACCATCTGAAGACCTGAATCATCATAATTCATCATCATAGTACATTGTCCAAATTATGTCTTCTATGGTATTATTTAGTTAAGAAACTTGCCTATGTATACTTAGAAAACAGGAAATTGAAAATGAAAACTAGTTTAGTCTCTTCCCACCCCATTTTCTCCTCCCCCAAGGTCATTTAAAAGACAACACAGATCACCACAGACATGTAAAAATGAAACACTTTTGCAAATAGTTATAAAATTATTTAATCTGATAGGAAAATTCAAATTCTGGAGAACTAAAGCAATATTTAATGTCATACTTTTCCAAACAGTTTCAAGGGATACTGGTCATTTTAAAAACAGTCTACGAGATTCAGTCTTTCTCTTCACACTGAGAGAAATGAAATCCTTGTCATGTAAAATTCCCAGCACAGCTCAAGCAGCTCACAGCTATGAGCACAAAGAGTTGCTTCTGCCACATTAGTATTTAGAATTTATTATTGGCTTGCCATTGTCATATTAATATTTGATTTTCAGAAGCTTTTCTTTAAAAAAAAATAAATCTTCACATGCTTCTATAGCTTGTATTTTGTCAGTCTTCTGAAAAAAAAATTCCATCTTTAAAGTTATTAAAGGAATATTTAAGGGCTTCATTTGGAAAAAAAAAGGCTTAACTGTAAAAGGTCTCTAATAGCAAACAGTTAGGACTTCAAAAATATATCAGGTAAAAAAAATAAGCTAACATATTTTCCTAGCAGTTTATTATTTCCTGCCAATGAACTTAATAAAAGCAGTGAACCGTGCTGTAGTAATATTAACTTTCTATGGAATAATATTTGAAATAATCCATAATTTAACAAATCTCTATTTCCTCATTTCACTCTCCTTTTTTCTTCTCATTTCCTGTTTCTTCTAACATTTCAAGAGTATTTATTTCCATTCCTACCATTTTTCCTTTTATTTTCCTTTTCATTCTACTTGTCCTGTCTCTACCCTGGGGTAGATAAGCCCATGCAGAGCACTCATTTTTGAGATTCTGTCCTCTCTGGCTTTAAAAAGCAAAATGGGCCATTAATTTCAGTTGAAATGCTATTATAAAATTTAATAGGTATGTCATAAACATAATTCCTACTTCAAGTTCCATATGACTGTAACAAAATAGAAGGCTGGAAGGCATTTTAAAGGAGAAAATAAAACCCGAAAATAAAACACACAAAGTAGCTTCGCTGGTTAAGTATACAGTCCTTACAAGTTCATATCATTAGTTTAAAACAGAGAAGAATAATTTCCTCTACTGAAGAAATTGTCAAAGCTCTGACTGCAGTCTTTTATCTTAATAAGTCTCTCCTGCCATCCCTCACATGCACCTCCTCCATTGATCCTAGGTTTACTCATCCATCCAGTGAAATGAAACACGAATATTACTGGCTTTCAACGACACTGGTTCCACACCCACATTCTTTGTGGCCTTAAATTAATTAATCTCTACACCTGCCAAATACCTCTGCAGGTGGCTTTATTTCTTTTGAGTAAACCTGCGCAATTACAAGCACCTTTATTTTGACAGGCTGGCCTGGGTTCACCTGGGTACTGTGAACCTGCTTTAATAGAAAAGCAGTCAGGCTGCTGTCATGTTGGGCTTGTTTCTACCAGCAACAAATGGAAGTTTTTGTGGTCTTTTGCCCACAGCATCGCTTGTTGGATGCCTCTCACAGCAGCTTAATTAATAACAGCATTCACTGTTAATAAAGCAGGCTTAGCTTAAAGAGTCCTTTCCATACTCAATGGCTTCCATCTCTGAGAAAACACCAGATCAAAACTACAATCTAGCATAGCCTCACTTTCCACAATAAAGATATTGCCTTTCAGATCTTAAGCATTAGATGCTGCAAGTGCCTGGGTCACCTTTCCTGCCTGTTTCACGTTTCCCAGCAGCCCAGAAGGGGCTGGCAAACACTGGGGCAGAACCAGCAGACCTGGTGTCTGTGACTCGCAGTCCGGAAGCCCTGGCACAGTGCTGACCTCAACTTGGCCACATGTGTAGTGTGACCCTGAGATCTCCCTTCTATTCCTTCTAATCTATGTAGAAAACATGGATGGCCAAAGTGGCCCAAGGTCTAGTATTTTGCTAAAAAAACCCAAACTAATCTTCAGTGACAAATTCTCTTTTAATTACATCTACAGATCAAAACCTTCTAGCTCCTCTGCTTCCTCCTCAGTTATTGAAGTCTACTGCTGTTCACAACCTCTTCATAGTCTTTCTCGTATATCAAACCTCTTCTTGAAGCAGAGAGAAACAAGAAGTTTAAAGCCAACAAAACAATTTATTGCTGCAGATACTGGCACTGATTTCCTTTCATGGACACCAGTACTTGAGTCTGCAGTGATCTGATGCAGAGTTCTAAACTGACGAAAGTCATCCTTCAGGAAGCCTTTGCAATCCCACAGATTTTCAGCAGCAAATTCCCTAAACCAGCATATCCTGCAGAGTGAAGATGCTGATGCAAGAAAAGGGGCAAACAAAACTCACCTGCCACTTTGGATGGCAACACGCTGATCAAACAACTACACACCTGATCATAAAGATAATCCAGCACATAGACTGATCAGACATTTGTTGCTGTGGTTTCTCTCAGGTAATATAAAAATTTAGGGCAACTGAACTATTATTATTTAAAAGGTCAAATAACATTGTGCAGTGTTTATGTCTTTGTTGAATGAGTCCAAAGTAAAGTCCAGCATATTGCATTCTTTAGCTTTCTTTCATTTCATTTATAAAAGAAAGGACGTACTTAACACAAACACTTGATTATTTCTTACCTAAGAATACAGTGGTTCCAATTCACATTCAAAAATCCAAAGAGGTGATGCTAAACATTCAACGTCCGTCTGTCATGAAAAACATTCAAGATTACACTTGGGATCATTGTGCTTTTCCCTATCTCAATTTTCAGATTAAACTTCATAGTTTAAAAAGGAAATTCCCACGAAAAATAAAAATTATTCTATTCAAAGTGAAACTTGTAACATCCAAAAATTTTTGGAGCAATACCAGTCACAAAATCAGCTTGGTCGAAACAATCAGGTACTTAAACTAAATTTTATCCCGTATAATTCTGCAGAGGAGATTCAATTTAAATTGGATTTTATAATGACCTGTTGCAAAGGCTGATACAACCAAAGGAAAATAATGTTCACTAATACTTGTATGCATTATATTAAGAATTAAAAGATATAATAATGAAATCATGAAAATGGGAATACATTTCCAAAGCATTTAGCAATTTAGTATAACGGTTATACTTATTTAAAACAGTATTTTATATTGAAAAAGTCCAGTTAAAGCAGCTCTAAATTCAGAAATTAATTTTTCAATCTTCTGAAACTACTGAAATGAAGAATGTAATTTAAATGCCCAATAGCGATAATTTCATTCTGCAAGTGTTGGGGGAGGGGGGTCTACTCAAAAAACAAGGGGACCAGTTCCTCCATAAGGATCTGCAGGGATAGCTATTCTAATGTCACCTTTTCAACTCTCTAAATAAAATAACTTAGAGAGATGCAAGCTTGCTTCCAGAATAAAGGTGAAGGCAACAAGAAAAATAAATCCACTACAGAAAAACTTGGAACTTCCATTTCAACCATAACCTCAACAATGCTAATATAACTCCACAAACACTCTTTCCAGATATTCACTATCCACAAAACCTCAGAGGCCAAGCCATCAGGTCCATAAATCAGCTTAATTAAATTTTGGCTTTGAAAAACACATGGTTGTGTTTCTGCAGCTATATTTATAAGTATATGACTAAAACCTGGTTCTAATCTAATTATGCATTTTTACCATTTAAATTCAAAATAGTAAGAATGCTTGATTTCTGCCTAAAGAAGAATTATCTTTTGAAACTCAGGGGAAGGGTGGTACAGTGCAGATCATTTTTTTTCCCTAAAAATACGTTCCTGACTGCAAATTATAACAATTCATTATAAAAGCAGATTAAATTAAATCAAAATGTAACACTAATTTCCCAAGTAGAACACCCACACAGGGAACTAATTAGTAATAGCTCCTCTGTGTAAACAAATCTCAATACCAATTAGTAGCTGGTCAAGTCAGGGAACTCCCTTTCTCTAGGGGAAAAATGTCTATTTTCAGCATTGCTTTATTTTGCTGCTGGTTGCAAATCCTCTCCAGTTCTGTTACAATGGAAGGTATTTAGAACTTATATTTCAGAGAGTTTGATGGGAACCCAGTCAAGATTTGGGGGAAAAAAATGGCAGTAAAAGCCCTGTAAAAATCACAGAATCAGGACTTCAAAAGGGATGAGAACAAATCCCGCTCTCTGCCTAAGCCAATTCTGTCCCAAGGGTTTACACAGACCAGAACAATAACAGTGAAACGACTCAAAACAAACAGCAGAGTAAATGAAAAAAGTACATGGGAAGAAGAATTCTCAGTTGTTATTCTATAATAAGAAAGGCAAACAAATAAAACCCCTAAGGCGAGAATATTATGCCCGGACAGCACTTTTAAAGCACCAGTTAGGTGCAACAGTAGGATGGTATTCCAGGGTGGCTGAGTGTTCATTTATCATTGATGACATTCAAATCTGCCAGACAGCTGTTCTGTGCAAGACTGAAAGTACCAGAGTTGACTCTTACCTTGGTGAAGATGATCCAGAGACTTCCCAATACTTAGACAGAGGCTGCAACCTGTGGATTTTAAAAGTTGTTTAGAAAGAATTGTTATTAATGAAACTGTTTCAATTACTAAGTAAAATTCAGAAAAGTTACTTAAATGCCTTAAATACAGAGTAATTTCCCTTTTTTCAAAATCAAATAGTATTCCTGCAAGGTATCTTCTGCTGTGTATTACTCCCAGAGCAAAAAGTCAATCAGCGTCTCAGTACAGACAGTGAACTACTGTTATTGTGTTTAGGACAATAACTCTTCACCCTGAAGAGTGATGCATCTAACATGGGAAAGAAGATGGGAAGGAGGCATCAGAGAACAGGCAAAGCAGGAACACCTCAGGATAGGGAAAGTGCTGGCAGTACCTCACAGAACCCAAGAAACACACCTTTTCCTACAGAGCAGTTATGTAGTAAGAGACAACTTCTGACCCTCCAGTGTGACTAGGTTGCAAAAACCAGGTCTAAATATCATTGTTTTTTACAGCATTTACTGGTTCAAGCAACCAACAAAAATGAGAGGTCTGAAAGACTCAGGAACTCCAGCACTAATTAAATTTATATGGAAAAATAAATTTTGGAAACAAAAAACCAGCAACTATCAAGGAGTATCTGTTCAGATGTATCATAAAATTACAAAAAAATTGCAACTTACACAGAACAGCTATCCTTCAGCACAACTTGCAACGAAGCTAGGATTAAATTAGATTTTCAACAAAATACACAATCCATTCTGGAAGCTTGTTTTTTAACCTTTTAAAAAATTTACCACAGATATCCAAATTTCAGTATAAAACAAAATCAAACTAACACAAAGATCAAATGGGATCTGAGAACAATGTCAGTCCAATTCACAGAGTTAACCTGATGAATCAGTATGAAATGGGCATTAAAAAAAGACCAGGTGATGCCAGGAAGCACTTCTTGTTCACAAGCAATAACTGTGTGGAATGGGCTGCAAGGCCAGTTCATTGAGGTAACTCACTTGGATTGAGAGAAATGTCGTAGAGTGGGAGAGCAAGTACCAGGGGAGGGGAAAGAGGATAAAATACTCTGCAAAGTTTCAAGTTTCCAGTTCCGGGTATTTAAAAAGGAATATTCCTTTAGAAGTGGAGATTAAGAGCCCAAGATTGATATCAGAATTTTCCATAGGAAAGCTAAGGGGAATGAAGAGGATGAGCACTTTAATGTGTTTATAAAATAATTAAAGATACTTCTTCCAACACTGTGACTTAACCACAGGGTGAAGAAACATGTTTATGAGCAATCACTCTTCTCCTCCAGAGAATTTGCAAGACAGAAAGAAAGAAAAGTGATCATTCCTTAACATCAGCAAGATAAAAATGGACAGAAATAAATAAGACACTCTGGGAACCTTAGTAAAAACCTTAATGCTGCTTTAAGGGAAGGATATCAATAAGAAGGCAAACCATCACATATTAACACGGAAAAGAAAATTCTATTTTCCTGTTTTGGTAACATCCAGTAAGTCAATTTATCCCTAGTTAAAATGCGTTTATACAATAAAACACGGGAGTCAATTCAGTTCCCTCAGTGTAGTAGTCTGGGGGACCTGCTGAGAGTAAAGCTTATTACCCACCCAGGGATTTGAGCAGTCATAGTTCACAACCAATTTGACTTAAGGAAAAACACAGCTGCTATTTTGAAAGTTTCCTGCTGTGTAAGAAATAATTAAGGCTGTATGATCAGTATTCAACAAAGCATAAATAGCAAAGATGCTAAATTAATTCTATTTGCAAATAAAGAGTTAAGTGAAGCTGCATTACAGAATGGACTATGTAATGTTGTAGTTCAAAGGCAAAACAGAAGAGTTATATAAGATGAAGTGTGTGTCAGAGGCCAGACTCTCAATCCTAACTATTCAACTACAATATTATTTCATGTTTTAGAAGTTCTTTACTCAAGAACTAGAAAGCACAAGTTCCAAAATCAAGCAAAGAGTTACATTCTTATTTAAGATACAAAAAAATAACAAAGGAGCAGCAGCTAAACACACTTATCAATGTATATACTAAAAAAAGCAGACTCATTAAAATCTTTATTACCAAGCTGGTACTATTAAAATATTATGCAGAAAGATCCAAGTGCAATGCAGGTAATTCAGAGCAGCTCATCCTTAGAGTATCCTGACCTGAGCTTCGATTCTCTCCCCACACAACTGTCACAGCACAAACTGCACCATATAGCAGGAATTCTCAGTGCAGGAATGGCACTCAGCCTGTCACTGTCCATGCAGAGACTGGGAACTTAGTTTCTGACCACTGGACCACTTCCAGGTGGAGGAATACATGGCAAGTTCACCAGGACGCCTACGCCATCCCAACAGCTATTCCTCAAGTACTACAGAAGGTGGTGAGACAGATGGTTGTGCTCCACAGACTAGAGTCAACCTCGAATTGTCTGTTGGACCAGACACTGTTAAGTCATTAGGGCTTTAATAGCTTTAACACTGCTTAAAGAAAAAACCCACCCACACACAAAACTTCACACCCTTCAGTTTTTGCTAAACATAAGGTTAGACTTGTATCTCCTTGACAGAGGCAAACAGACAATTAGTAGAAAAGGGTTGAGGCATTTGCTTAAGACAGGGATTCCCCAGGGAAAACCTAAAGACCATGCCAACTCAGGTTTCCACTAGTAGGTTGATGCTGCTCCTTTAGCTAACAGAAGGCAGAGCTTAGGTCAGGGATAAATTTTACTCTACTGCCAAGATATACATCCTTCGGTTGAGGACACTGTACATGCCATCTGCTTATATTGAATGTATTCATTTTGATTTAAAGTGCCAGGCCGTAATTCTTCAAAAATACATATTTTTTTAATCAATTGCTTTCAAAGTTGCTGATTATACCTGTATATTCTCTGTGGCTTGTCTTACCTATTTTTTCTAGGCACAGGCTCTCACTTCCAGGCTTGAAAGAATTTTTTCTCCTACCTTTCAAAGACAGTGCTGCCACTGCCTTTTCAAAGAAGCTTCTAAATCCCAGCTTCCTGGAAAGCAGGATCTGTGGCCACATATATGTCAGAAAATAAAACAGACCAAGGCACACAGCCATGCTCTGGGCTCAGAACCAACAAACATGGTACAGCTTGTAGCTGAACAACTAAAATTCTATTCCTCCAAAACAGCCTGGCCAGATCCAAACAGCCTTTTGGAAACTGTCCATCTCTCTCCTAACCCCAGAACTATGCTTGGGCATTATCTGGAGAGTGTTAGTTGGCACAGGACAAAACTGTGTCATGAGCAGTACTAAAAATGTAACAGTAGAGTTGCACGCCATATTCACTCCTTATTTAGTTCCTACTATGAACATGCATCACAAATACAGGACCCAGCTGCTTCTGGAGAATATAATTTTTAAAAGTTAATTCCATAAGCAGCCAAATGCATTTCAGAATTAACAGGTCACCTTTTCCGGGCTTTATAGCTCCTGGCTTTAATATCACATCCTCACCTAGATGGTTGTTGCTTTCAAACCAAGGCAACAGAACAACATAAACATGTAACAGTTGGGCATTTGTGTTTCCATGTGTATTATTTGCAGCACATGTGAAAATTTGCACTCTATAGGTTTTCGGAGTTTTTTAATGTGTTCAGAAAGACTGAATGTGAGCATCTGACTTCTTAATTTTGGCAAGCCTGGATTGCTGTCAGTAGAACATTGGCCTTGACTATCAGCTGGTATAGAGTGGGCATAGCTCTAGTGACAGCATCCCAACACATAGCAGCTGAGACTCTGTTTCTCCAAACCTCACCCATATTGGTGTGATGGACAAGGAAGACATTCACCTTACCAAGATCGGCATTTTTGGGAAAATCTGTGTTTTTTTCAATAATTCACAAAGTTATATATGTCTTCACAAATTTGTTTCTCTCTTCTAAGTCAGAAATCCCAACTTATTTATCTTATAAAATTTAATGCAAACCTGAATCAAAAACAGTTACCATTATTTTGCACAAAAGAGAACACAAGCAAGAAGTTCTTGTAAACACAAGAGAGGCACATAAAATTTTTCCAAAGGAAAACACAACTACCATGGTGCAGATCTGGACGTAAATATTGCACTTGGCAAAAATTACTGTGTGTAGAACTTCGTATAGATGTGATTATGCAGTGTCATGGGGTACCAAAAAATCATCCAGACAGTACAAAAACATACACCCTTTTTACAGCTGCTGACCTAAAGATGATGCTTCTTCAGTCCCAATTCAGCTTACCCTGTTGTCTTCAAAGTGTGAGGGTATTGTGTATTGGGTTTCCCTGGAAGGTTTTGGTAGCAGGAGTGAGGTGGAGGGGAACAGGACAGGATGACACAACCCACCACTGGCCAAGGCCGAGCCCATCAGCAATGGTGCAGTACCACTGTGAAAAGAGTTACAAGGGTGGAAAAAAACTACTGCAGAAAAGCAGCCAGAGAGAGGAGTGAGAGCATGTGAGCAACAACCCTGCAGACCCCAAGGTCAGTGCAGGAGTGAACAGAGGTGCTCCAGGGGCCAGAGCTGAGATTCCCCTGCAGCCCATGATGAGGCAGCTGTGTTCCTGCAGCCCATGGACATCCATCAGGGAGCAGAGATCCACCTGCAGCCTGGGGAGTCCTTCATGCCAGAGCAGGTGGATGGATGCTCACAGGATTTTGACCCCATGGGAAGCCCATGCAGGAGCAGGCACGTGGCAGGACTTGTGGACCATGGAGAGAGGAGTGCATGCTGGAGTAGGTTTGCTGGCAGGACTTGTGACCCCAAAGGAAACCCGCACTGGAGAAGCCTGTTCCTGAAGGACTGAATCCTGAGGGAGGGATCACATTGGAGCAGTTCATGAAGAACTGCAGCCTATAGGAAGAGTTCACATTAGAAAAGTTCATGAAGGACTGTTTCCTATGGGAGAGACCCCACGGAGCAGGGGAAGAGTGTGAGGAGGATGGAGTGGAAGAGGTGTGTTGAACTGACTGCAACCCCTATTCTCCATCCCCCTGTGTAGCTTGAGGGAAAGAGACGGAGAATTTGGGAGTGAAGTTGAGCCCACGAAGGAAGGAGAGATGGGGGGAAGGTGTTTTAAGATTTGAGTTTATTACTTATTATCTTACTCTGATTTGATTAAGTTAAACTAATTTCCCCAAGTGGAGCCTGTTTTGCCCATCACAGTCACTGGTGAGCAATCTCTCCTTGCCCTTATCTCGACCCACAAGCCTTTCATTATGGTTTTTTTCCCCTGTCAAGCTGAGCAGGGCAGTGACAGAGCAGCTTCAGTGGGCACCGGCCACCCAGACAGGGTCAACCCACCACAGTATTGACAAAACTGCTTATTACTCTGTCAAACTTTGACTGCCCATTTATAATCATTGGAGTACTGGCTGCCAATCTGGTCCAGTGAGTTCACCTAATCATCCACCTAATAACCATTTGCTCCAACCTAATAGTCCCATATAATGAACTTCCATATCCTGATTTACCCAGGAATACTTTAATCATAGTGCCTTGAACTACAGGTACAATTCCAGTCTTCCAAGGAGATGAAAAATGACAAATTTATCTCAACAGTGACATCAACACCTGACTAAAGACCATCACTCCAATTAACCAAAAAACCATCAGATCTTTCAAGAAAAACAACCAAAAGCCCACCCACATATGTGAAGTAACAAATTTATTAAATCCCAGTGATGATAACACTGCAGGCATGAGACAGACATCTGTTTTTCACAGATCTTGGCCTACATCCTAGTTCTGGTGTGGGAAAAAAAAAAAAACGAAACAAAAGCTAAAAAGAAAAATTAAAAGATTACTTTAGATCCAGAATTAGTATGATCCTTTTGTTTTGTTCCCAGGATACCTACAGTAACACTAGAAAAGGGTGATGCCAGGAAATGAGTGCTCATTAAGATCTTAATTTTCTCCAGCTCCCTTTGGGCTCCTTGACAAAATGCTTCATTTCATATGAAAGTAAATGTTTGGGGTGAAGATCTCCACTTTTCATAGCTGTCAAAGGAAAAAGTCTGGTTTACACAGACACATCCAGTCTGCTGTGATTTCTAAAACATCTCGTGTTGGACTGAGCAAGAAGAGAGACAGCTGATTTATGTGCCCCCATGTCAAATCGTTTCACAGCATCAGTAAATAAAGGGAACATTCAAGGCTGACTAAACCCAAGCTGATCAATACTGTGAATCATCAACTCGGAGATGGCTTTGAACACACATGCAGGACATCAGCTGGCAGCATGGTTGGAGCTGACTATCCTGGTGCTGGCAGAACCAGGAGCCCATCACACACCACCCAGTAATCCATGCTAGAAGCTGGGTGGAACTCATTTAGAGCTGTTAAATGCCTTCATTCTATGGAGAAAATGTGACCCTCATCAGTGGGAAGGCTGTGCTTTTTCTCAGAATATATCAAGGAAGTCAGGCAACTCTTGCTCTACTGTACACTGAGAGTCACTATGAGACTGTAAGAAAGCTCATGGACTCCTTGCAAAGATGCAGAGTTGTTCAGATTTCATCTTTAAGAAAGTCTTCAGAGAATCACCCAATTAGTCTGTTTTCTGGAAAAGCTGGAGGTGATGGTTTTTAACAGTGCAAAATTAAGCAATGAATTAAGGCATGCCTACCTACAGTCGCTGGCACAAGATGGGAGAATATCACATACAGTCATTCCTTAACAACCAGCAGGAAAGTGTCTGCAGGTTTGGAGGATAGCCTAATCCCTAGGAACTGGGGCTATCTCCTTTCCAAACACATTTATATCCAGCTTCCCTTTAGAATCTTTCATTCATGCAGAAAACAAAAAAAATCAAACCAAACAAAAAACAAAAAAAAAAAAAAAAAAAAAAAAAAAAAAAAAAAAAAAAAAGAAAGAAAGAAAAGAGAAGTTATTAAAAGAATGAAATGTTTTACTTCAATGTCAGCTGAAGGAAATACCACCACATGCTTTGCTAGTAATACCACATTAAAACACAGAAAGCAGAATGTCTTGTACCATGTACAAGAAACAAAGCTACCTGAATAACTTCCCCCCCACCCCCACACCACCTCATCTTGTGATTCTCTCTAAAACAAGTCATATGGCAGCACTTTTCTCCTTTTATGGGCAAAAAAAAAGGAGAAAAAAAGTCAGCAGCCGAGCAGGACTGCAGTGCCACACGAATCAAGCAACTTAGAGCTGTGCTACTCCTCATTCATCCCTACCTCGGTGCATTATGCATATACACCCTGAAAGAGAAACACTATGAATCAACTGCCACTTACTTAATGCATATATAATTACATGTCACTGAGTGTTTCACGCTGAACTCGTTACTTTAGAATGTATTAAAAACCAAAGGATAGAAGGCATATAATATATTTGCATTTGCTTATCTACCATCTCCTCTCTTTGTTAACAGCAGGCAAAGCCCTTCTTTGGGAAACAGCTGTAGTGATAGTGTGACACCGAGCAGCAATTAAAATTGTAGTGCTTTATGCTGCATGAATTTCCATGTGTCCCATGCCGCCCCAGTGCCCACCACCCACACCCAGGTCGGTCCTTCTCTTCAGCTGCTCTACAAGACAGATTCAGGGAAAGTTATTCATGATCCAACTCAGCAAATCTGCTTGGGGTTTTTTGTGGGTTTTTTTGTTTGTTTGTTTGTTTTGTTTTGTGGGGTTGTTTTGTTTGTATGGTTTTTGGGTTTTTTGGTTGGTTGGTTTTTGGTTTTTTTTGAGAGAGAGAACTATGGAAATTTCATTAGTTCAGTTTTAGGGAAAGGTAAATGATACACAAAATTCCCTATGCATCAGGAAAAAAAAAAAAAGAGGAATAAAAGCCTTGTTGTTATTTTATCAACAGAAAGAAAGAAATTATTGTTTCTGCCCCAATAACCAATACCAGACAATATGAGGACTCTCATCCATAAACATCTACAGTACTGAGAAATTGTAAAGAAACTCACCTCCTCTCCATGTGTAAGTGACGGGCTCAAGAATTTGTAAAAATTCCCCTCTCCCACCCAAGCATGGGCAACAGCATCCATCAGCCAGATCACCATTGTGTCCACATGGCCATCTGCAGGACACCTGCTGTGGAGGCTGGGAACATACCTGTCATACCCTACAGGTATGACATACCCTACAGGTACCCATCCTCCATTCAGAGCCTTCTTGCTTTCCCTCAGCTGTTTATATGCAGTCATTCTGGGTCTTATCTGACTATTACAACTTAATTTGACTATTACAACTTAAACTTGACTACTTTATTTGAGAGTGATCCTGAAAACAACTGAATTCAATTACACGAGCTATGCTTGCTGGGTCACAGCCCACGCATTGAGGTTCTAATGCAGATAAGCATTTCCAGGGGCAGAGGCCCTGTCCGTAAAACTTTTTTTTTTTTTTTTTAAGGAAGGAAACAGTCTCTCTGGTTATCAGATCATTATCAGGTCAGATCAGATGGCCAGAACAGCAGAGTTCAGTAAGGAGTTTAAAATAATCTCATCATTTTTTGAAGTCCAGAACTGCTCTCACACAGAACATGGAATTTTTGTTAAATATATATGTCTAATGTATATATTCCTTACTGTTAAAGATTAATCATTTATTCCTTAGAAGCTTTGAAGTGTTACGAGAATGTATTTAATTATCTATTGACAAATGTTATTTTATTATAAACATGGACTGTTTCTTTAAAAAATAGTATTTTAACCTGTAGGTGTCCCTTTGCCTTACGAATAAATTAGAAGACATTGAATAACAGCAACCACCAAAGCACAGACACTTTATTACAATTGTGGTGACTCAGACTGTCAGGATTTGGCAGCCCACAGTGTTCCCCAGCAGCAGAACAAAAGGGGATTTTTTTTGGCAGTTTTACTTTTAGTTCAGTAAAGGACAACATGATACTGTCTGTGCCTTAATGAATCAAAACCTCAGTTAAAACAAAGGCATAAGTAGTCGGAGCCCAATTATTTTGTGTCTTACGGTATAAAAACAGACGAAAAAATAGATGTATATTATCTATGCATTTAAGGCCACTAATACATGGGCTCTCCCCTTGTCTTTCGGGAAAAAAAATAAAACAAAAGTAGTACTGTTATCTAGCTGCAGATCAGTTCTACAGGCAACACGATCCCAAAATACGTCAAGATCAGGAATTATTTTCTGTTTTGCTGTTTAATACAAGAGACGATAAAAAATTTTAAGTGGATTTTTTAACCTCTTCACTAATGAAAAATATAAACCCCATATAAACTCCTAAGTATCACATGATAACAAAATCTCTCAAGTATTCAAAGCATAAAACACACTTTGAGAGAGACTGGTTTTCCAGCATCCCCATCATGATCTCATCTGGAATGGCAAACTGTCCCCACAGGAATTGGTATTACAGCCCAGCTGAAGCACAGCCTTGTGAGAGGGTGAAAGAAGTGCTCCAGTCCTACAGGGCTTTTATGCTTTAATAACAAAAACATAGGAAAAACAGAGAATTAGCAGATCCACATTCCTCTGCCACCATCAATGATTAGGGAGAGGATTACACACTCATTTCCAGAAGCTTCTAAAGATGCCAACGTCCATCAGGCAATTTTTATCTGAAGGAGTAGCCAACTGCCTACAGATGATCCTTGAAGCAGAACACTGTGCAATTGCAGAGCTATACAGTACAGGGAGTCAGACTATATATATGTGGGTGGGAGAAAGTATAACTGAGACAAAATTAGACTATTCCT
Source organism: Pachyramphus minor (assembly GCA_013397135.1). Classification (NCBI taxonomy): domain Eukaryota; kingdom Metazoa; phylum Chordata; class Aves; order Passeriformes; family Tyrannidae; genus Pachyramphus; species Pachyramphus minor. The sequence continues at coordinate 106,053 of VYXB01000462.1, read as the reverse complement.
GGAAATAAATGTAACAAATTTAACAACCTAGTCTTCTCAAATCTAAACAGGTCTGAACAACTGAGAAATACTATTATAGAATTTTCCCCCCAACATTGCTTCCCTCCCCAGTTTCCACAGCATTACAGGAATCCCCTCCAAAAAATTACGACCAACAGATCACCTGTAGCACTGTACATCTCCCATGGAAGCTATTTAAACACAATTCTAGAATCAATTTACTGGACATAGGATCATACAGATCAGTTATCAAAGAGAATTTTCCTTCTTCTCCAAAACCAATTCTGCTCTGTAAGTGGTACCATCACTCAGCATTTCCATACCAGCTAACAACAGTAATGAATTTTTGCCCCACAGTTCCACACAACTATTAACATGCATGAGAGAAACCAGAAGATGAATTTTCTCCCCCTCTTCTCAGAAAGCCATTAACTCAAGCTAACCTTCCAGATTTAATCTGAAGCAGCTGCAAGATGAAAATTATAATGATCAAGTTAGGTATTAAATACACTCACAATAAAGAAAATAAAACAGAAAGCAGATTATCTTTGAAAAACAAGAAAACAAGCCCTTCCTCCCACTTCTTTGTCTAACCACATTCAGCCTAGGCAACAATAGTCTTAGGACATTACTGAGCTCAGTTCAGTTGCAGAGGCAAATAGTACTGAGCTGTTTTAAAATATCCCACCTTAACAGCAGGTGCTGCAGGACATGGATCCATGCAAGACATGGGTCTCCTGGTCACCTCACATCTGTACCATGATGCAATGGATGTCATAAAGCATCTCACCAAGGACAAGACACCCACACTGGACAACTGGATCAAAGCAGACTAAAACTGTGTTCTGAACCCAAACTAAAGACTTTCTCCTGTAGTCCTCAGTCTTGCCAAATTCTGGCCTTCAACTCCCTCCCTTCCCCTCCAGAATCTATACTCTTCCTAGATTTATTAGTCCATACGAGTATGTTGTAGCCATGCTCAAAATTCTCCTGTTGAGTCTAATTTGGGTAAGGGAGAGTAAGATAACTGAGATAGTAAGCAGGAAATCATCTAACCTAGAAGGTAACAAAGTTGTGAAGGCTGTACCTTAAACTGATGTCTCCTGTTCCTGGAAGCTCAAGAGGTACCTATGTTATTAAAAAGCGTTGTAAAACCCTCAGGCCTCCCCAGGAGCAAGATACAAAGTTATGCCTTTCCCAAGCTCCTGAGGAAAGGAGTCATGCAATTTTGAAGTTTCGGATGAGAGGGCAGGAGCATGCCCTCGAGCACCATGGAGCAATTTAAAAGCATCAGGAAAGCAACCACAGAGGAAGTAAAAGTGGGTGGTAGGCTCTTTCCAGGTTGAGAGACTGGCTCCCAACCACATCTCTGCAAACCAGAGTAGTGCCCTGAACCACAGGCCATAGTTTGTCCTAAGACTATTCCTGCTGAAGCCATGAAATGGAAAAATATTTACTGCATGAAACAATGCAACACCTATAGAAACCACACTTCCCTTACCTGAATGCCTTAATCACAGGGCAGGAGTCACTCTCCCTCTGGCCTAATTATTATTTGGGGTGTTTTTCAAAGTAACACAGTTGCAGGTGAACTAAAGGACAGCTTATGACACTGCTTGTTTCACTCTCTTGGAAGAGGGTGATGTGAGTTAAAGGTACTTAAAGCTGAAAAGAGGACAGAGAATCAAGCACCACATTTAATGAGTATGGGATGCAACTAATGCAACATCAAACAAAGAGAAGAGGGAGATATGAACACCACTGCAAATGATTCTACCTCAGGTTTGAGGTAGAATGCATTTATTTCTTAGCAAAACAGGCTTTTCAAATCCTGAGGAAACATTTCCATCTCTGGATGCCAAATGCAGTGAGGCAGGAGAGAGATGCCACTCTCTAGAACACTCTTGGTGGTAATAGCTCTGGATGGATGCAGAAATGAAGCTCTGTGCATCTCATTTTCTTCACAGTAAAAAATGTAGAAAAGTGTGCTTTCAGACAGGGGTTTTAAGACCATCAACCTTAGCTTTGAGGCATCTAATTGTAAAATAGGCCACTCAAATAATTTATGAATTCAAGCAGTAATACAGTAGGGAAAAGTATTCCCCCCTGCCCAAATCCCATAAATTATATATAAAAAAGCTTCTAACAACTACTTAAATTTTAAGTTAAACCTATGTGTATCAGATAGACATAGGAGAGTACAGTCACTGTAAGTCTATTCAACCCCTTAAAAACACCAAACCACCTCCAGTGTTGTTAAATTGTGAAAACTCGCACTCTTGTCATCCAGAGCTCACCACAGACAAATGGGGCCAAATCAAGATCCCAGTATGCTCCATGCCACATTCTAGACATGACAACTCCCATGCCATATTGATGTTCTTCAACATGCCTGAGGGACACATGCTCATGAATTATATTTATTAACCCAAGTCTTGAACCAAACCAGACCAGCACACACAACACCACTGGAAGGTTCCACCGGGCTACTGAAACCTTCAAAATTAACTTTTCACATGTTACAAATGCCATAAGTTCCTTACACAGATTTACTCAAAAATAAGCCTGGGACTTCTGCATTAGCTTTACCTTTTGCACCACCTGTTATCCAAACCATGAAGTTAAAAGTCAACCTGCCTACTATGAACAGCACTACAGAAGTACTGTTGTCATAGACAGGGGAAAAAACAAACAAACAAACAACAAACACAATAAAATACAAAAAGAAGTGCCACAGAGCACTGGTTTTGTAGTCTATTGATAAGTTCATGAATTAGACAAGAGTATTTCAGCTGTTAGCATGCAAAAGTAACCATTCCTGACTAAAGGTAAGGTTGACTGATGTTTAACTAAATCTCACAGTTGGCATTATTTCTAAACATTTTAAATTCACAATATTAAATAAAAATCTTTCAAGCACCTGTGTGTCAATGCTGCAGCAGGCCACATCTGTCCTAAAAGGTATTTGACCTATATCTATTGCTGTTTTTCTCTAGAGTCAACTACTGCTACCTTCTTAAACCAAGAACTTTTATAAGCAGTAAGTAAAGACTGAAAATAAGACACAGTTTTCATTTTAAATGCAAGTCAGAAATGGAATTTTGTGAAAGCAGAAGAATGGCAAATTCTTGGTACTTCATAAGAATTCGGATCTGTACATCTCACATCATTGACACTGCTCTCATCATCATTCCCAGCAGTGCATAGCAGCTTCTATTACAATTTTAATTTAAACAACAAAATTAAAATTTATGACTGCATTTTTTGCAGCTCTCAAGCTGCCCCATATATTAAGTATTTTAATTCATGCCTCTCAAACTGTTTTCTCTGATTTAGTGTTACTGTTTTGCATTCCTAGATAACATGAGTAGAAAGCACTGCTAAAAGAATGATTGGTAATATTGAAATGGATCCAAATACATTCTGAATTCAGTACAGAGGAAACACTAAAAGCTTTTGGCTCCTTCAAATCAACATACATTGCTGGCATGCATATGCCCCTGTCCACTGATGTTATCTGTCACATTGACATACTCAGTTTGTCTCCAGGGATTTAACAGGAGAGAAAATGATGTCTGGATCATATAGAGGTTTTGGATATAGAATAGTATTTTTCTGGTTTGTATAAAATCTGAATTGAATTATCGAGTTCATGTGCTGCTGCATGTCATATGCACCTAGTGCTAAAGAATGCCAGTGACCCTACAAAAATATTTTACAGTTTCTCTAAAAACTCTACTTAGAAGGGTATTTGGGACTAGATAGAAATGTGATCAACTAAAAAGGTCTTACTTGTATCATCTGCACCTCTATAAAATATTATTTCTGTCAGAGTATTGGAATTGTTATTCATCTAAATAACATCTTGTATTATTGACAGACATTTTAAGCTCTCGTTTTGTATAACACATAACGTGCAAATCTGCAACATACTGCACATGCAAATCCTCAATGTCTTTGTGACTCTACCATACTGCTGAGGCCAAGATATTTCAGCCTGACAAAACAGTGTCAAAAATGATGTCATGAGGGCAAGCTAAGCACACTAACAATGAATTATCTTCTCAGCACTGTAAAATTCTCTAATAGACTCACTATTACGGCAAAATGACATCTGCTGACAGTAACTATGCAGTAGTAGCCAAGACGGTCACCAGTTTTCCTTTTTGACTTAATCAAGGATTTTTTTTTTTTACTCTAATTACTGGTATACATTGTCTTTTTAATCACTTGTTGTTTATCTTCTGTTTTTAATAAAGAACAGAAGTTCACAGGAAAAAAGCATCACTGCAAAAACAACACAGAAGGGTACTGAAAAAGTACAAAGCAGAATACAATAAAACATTGCACAGTCTTTGAGAAACCAGAACTCAGAAACCATTGTAACCTTGTAAACCAGTTAACTCAGAAAGCCTTATGTTTGCTATAGTTTACATAGAGCAAAACTTTAAAAACCAGATGAACTATACCACAATTGTTCAAGTTGAAGAATTTTATTCTTAGTTGCTACCTTAGGCTTTTTATGAACTTAAGTCAAAGCCTTCATGATAGTCCCATGATCTGTAATTTCATTTCATTAAAACTTTGTGTTTTTAACCATCTACCCCAGGGGGCCTAGTGAGGTGGGAGAGTGGGGGTAGTACAGGAGAGTAGAAAGGATATTTAAACATGAGAAGTTACAAGGTTTATCTTTTTATGGTACTTTTAAGAAGTACATTGCTGATGTATCAGTCTTCCTAACATGTTATAAAAATATGAAAGTTACCATATCAGAGAAAACGGAAGTATCAGCTTGGTTCTTCCCTGTGTAATATGAGTTGGGGTATTTTCATAGAGCTGCGCTGAGCACACGTGAAATGCCCACAAGAGAACCTCATGTCACGACAGTATTTCATTCCAGATCTCCCCACCTAAGAGTTCATTGCCAAAGTTGTTTTCGTTTTTTTCTGACCTTGCAGATAGTCAAAACAAAAGAAGCAAAGGAAACACACCTCTGTCTCCCTTAAATTACCCTTTCCCCTTTTGCCTTTAGAACTGGTAAACAAAATCAGAGAGCACAAAGATGGACTGTATGACAATCAGAGACTACCAGGAACAGGCTGGAAACCAACTCGCATCACCACCCTCGGCAAGTTATTAGCAGCACCACTGAAAGCCTGTGCAGTTAAGAGCCTCGGTGTGCTGCCAGCAAATTATGGAGCATTCGATTTTACACAGTGGCGCCATGTATTATCGAGACCTTAACACAACAAACCAACATAAATAAAATTAAAGCTAAACGGTCTCGAAATCAAATTAGTGGAAAAAATAATAATAGGAAGAATGGAGACAAGCGTGGTATCTGTTCACTGTAACACTTCTCAACAGGGACAGCGATTCTAACGAGAGAAAGGCAGCATTACGGAGCCTGCTTTTCATCTCTCGTCTAAGTACATCCCTCTGGAAGCACCACGCTTATGCCACCCCGCATCCAGCAACTGCCAGCAGCTGGAGCAGAAAGTTTTCGGTATAATCGAAGTTTGAAGCTTAATCTCCCTTTCTCCCCCCAGTACTCACTCCAGCCAGGAATATCGGCGCGCTGTGTGACCAACACCCCGGCCCAGCGCTGGAGCGCGGCCGGGCTGTCCCGGGCCGGGTCCCCGCACGGGCGCTGCTCGTCCCCGCGGCGACTCCGGCACCACCCCCAGGCAGCGACAACCCGGACACTTCCACCCAGGAAGGCCAGTGGCCGGGGAAGCGTCTCCCCAGGCAGGGGCGAGGCCAAGCGCGGAACCTCCACTGGGGCTCGCACCGCACCCGATGCCTCTCCGGACGCGGCTGGGGGCGAATGCAGCCCCCCTGGCGCTCACGGCCGCGGTGCCGCGGGCGCTGGCAGCGCTCCGGGGACGGCGCTTTCCAGGCAACAGTTGGCCGTGTCCTCCCGTGTCCCCCGGCACCGCCCCCGCGGTGCGCTGCAAGGGGCACGGCGGGAAGGGTGACTCGGGGTCGGGCAGCGGGCAAAAAGGAGGCTGCGAGAGCTCGGGGGGCTCGGGGAGCGCAGGAGCCCCGGGGCTGCAGCGCGCCGTCCCCGCCCCGCCGCCGCGGGGTGATGCGGGGGCGCCGAGCGAAGGAGCGGCAGAGGCGGCTCAGCCCACCCGGCCCCGCGCAGCCCCCGGGCGGGTNCCCGCCCCGCGGTGGCTGCGTGCGGCTCCCGCCGGCGGCCGCCCCGGGCGCGGCTCCCCCGGACCCGCCTCCCAGGGCTGGGGGGGCCGAGGCGCCCTCCGAGGGGGTGGTGGATAGAGATGGGGTTGGGGGATGGGTGCCTCACTCCTGCACAGACCGTCCCTCATATCCCCCTGGCTCCGCAGTTCGGAGCTCTGGGGTGTCCACTTGGGAATAAGGACAGGGCAGCAAGCGGCTGTCACCCCGCCCGGGAACATCGGCTCTGACCCAAACCGCCCCGTCCCCTCTCCCAGCCCGTGGGCTCTGTTTTGGGGTGGGGGGTAGGAGGGACGGGACGGGGCGTGCGTGTGTAAATGCTGGAGTTCGGGACTGCAGATACTCTTTTTTTTTTTTTTGTAATTGCTGGCTTTGCAGAGGCAGCGCTTCCTTAAGACTTAAAAAAAAAAAAGATCCGAGCCCATTCACAGCTCGTGAAAATACTTTGTACTTCCTCTTGCTGTGCTGAGGGTTAAATGAGGTTAAATTCACCAGAATGGCTGTGCGGCGCTTGCTTTCCCCCTTCCCCAAAAGCTAGTCTGTGAGTCATTTACAGAACGACAGAAAGAAAGCAATCAAGAAAGAGAAAAACAAGAGTCCACAAGTGACAATACTGGAAGTACAGCACAGAAATACCTGCCTATTTGTTCATACCACGGTTTTGCTTGCTGAGCTCTTTAAATGTGAGAAGCTGTGATGCTGACCACAAACGCCATCACAGCTCTGTGCCAGTGAATGTGAGAGTTCACAGCTGCGTCCTGCCTGGGGCAGATGTCTTGAATAAGGCTATGTGCCCCAAAAGGTGTGATTCTCATGAATAAGGCAAGCTTTGGAGCACTGTGAAGCTGAGTGGTTTGGTGGAGCTGTGAGCATGTAGGGCTTGCTGCCGAATTGACCCTCTCTCCTGTCATTCCCTCTGAGTAAGCATTCCAGAGCAGCATCACTTCCATGCTTTAACTTCTTGCCTTTACCCAGGCTGCATCCAGATGTCCTTGAGTTGTTCTTCTCTGGTCTGAAAATTCCAAACTGTCTTAGTTAGAAAATAATTCAAGTGACATACTTAGTCTATTAAAAGGCTGTGTGTCTATTGCTGTAGCACATATTTAATATAGCGACCCTTACAGCACCCAGCTTAGTAGAACACTAAGCTGCTGGCTTGCATTTTTTACCCACAAGTCTCAAAGTACTCTTCAAAAGAAGTAAATAGCCTTGCTCCACTTTCAAGCGGGAAGAACAGTCACATGGAAAACTTGAACCAGGAGAGAGAATGAACCTCAGGTTCCCAGCTGGCAGCTTAATGTCCCCTTTAAATTGTTTTTCTGGGGCATGCATTCTGACTGCTGTATAATGGATGTGTCTTAACTGGATGCTTTTACAAAGGAAGAGGTAGCTGTCACATCATTCGGACTCTATGGGTGCATGCTCTCAGGTTGCCTGCACTGAATACATCAGGGACAGCCAGAAGAATATTTTTATTCTGCATATAGATAATATTTAGGAGTTAGAAAAGTCCAGCTTTTAAGCCCTGCCAATACAAAGGGACTGCTGTATATTGATGAAATGAACTGTAGATCATCAGAACATAGCTGTAGTGTCACATACCACCATAAGACTGAAGTTGAACAGCCTGTAGGGGAAATGGCAGACGGGTGATAGATTTCATATTCTCAGCTTTGGACAATGACATTAAAGACCAGGAAACAATTATTTAACCAGCTGCTGGTGTAGCAGCCAAGCCTGTGTGAAACTGTTATCCCAGTGCTGGTGTGAGACACATTCAGTTTGCAGCACATCAGTAGAGATCAGATTCCTCAATAAATTAAATTCTGATCACTTTGACTCTGTGAGGGATCTCACAGAGATCAGTTTTTGATTTGAAGAGGTACAGGATACCTAAATTTCTGTCTCATCTCTACTAGCCCCATTCCAGTACCTCAAGCACTCTAAACTTTCTCAGGTAAAAGGATGTGCTTTATACAGGTGAATTGTGCATCTAAATTTGGGTATAAATACACCTCCGTTTCTTAGACATTAATTAGGTGTCTAATCTCCCCTTACAGGCAGTACTAGATTCCAGGTGTGGTGTTTTCATAAAGTTGTCTCACATATCACAAGCAACAGGTGCCTACAATCAATTCTCTGGTGAGCAATGCAATGGACCAGCCAGTAAGAGTCTGTGTTACCACAGCTTAAAGATACCCTGATCCATCGGAAGGTTAACCAGAAACATTCAGAGATTTTTAAGATGCCTTTGGGTATCTTGCTTTGTTCCCTACTGGTCTTCCAGAAGCACTAAATTTCCTGTGACCACTGCTATGTAAATGTATCTGTCTTCACTACCATGGATATTTAAGACATTTAACTAGAGAAACCTGCATACAGACATCTAAAGTTTAGGAATCTGAATCTCACACTGAATTCCATCCAAACTGATTTGCAATCTCAAATCTCAGGGGCATTTAACACTTGTTATTTCACAGTTATGACAATATATGCACAGCCAGTTGCCATGGCTCAACTAGGACATAGCAGCGTAGCAGAAATCTCCTGATTTTTTTTTTGGTTCTGGCCTTGTAACACCTCCTAGAATCTGAATGGTAACATAGTTATATTTATTTTTAAAAAGAATGATTCATAAAGTCATCTACAATGTTGACAAATATTTGAATTTTATCTACCTGAAACAGTGTTGTTTAGTCTTTTGTAGAGTATGGTGCCCTGCAAGTCTTGAAACTCATGGCTTTGTTCAGAATTGTACCAACACTCATCTGGATTCAAACAGCAGTCTCAGAACAGATGGGCACATGAGTTTTCAGCTTTTGATGTTTAACTTACTAAGCAGAACTAATGTATCTATCTAAGAGTTTTCTCAAGTATTGCACGTAGGAGTTCATTTGTGGAATAAAGATATCTTCCTTAATGCTCATTTTAGCTCTGTGCACACTGAAGACCAAAAGAGGAGAGGAGGGAGTTAAGCTATCATTTTGCAATTCTAAATTGTGTTTGAAATTGTTTCCTATGAAAGAACAGTGCTGCTGTGGCTTTGTCAGTATTTTTCTGTCCTCTCGAAGAACCAACCATTAGTAAGGGAGCAGAGGAAATTTCTGCATCTCAATTGTTTTAGATATCTTCAGATTGAAGAGCTTTCTTTCTCAGAGTACATTGAGCCTTTAGTATAGTAAAATACATATACATGGACAAAGCATAATAGTAATGTTTCTATACATTAGCTTGTCTCTAATGCTGTAACACTGAAAATCATAAGAACAATTAACAGGAAACTTGCCTTTTAAATTCAAAAGTTTATCGAGGAGCAAGCATGGAATATTTGTCCATGCTGCTTCTACAATTAAGCTGCAGGGTATTTTAGCAGAAGTACATTGTATAACAATCTATTCAGATTTGCTTGAAATAATATTCCTTTTGCAAAAAAAATTAATTATTTCAATAGCTCACTGGATATGTAATGTTTCACTTATCACTATTAATGTTAATAAGAAAATATCTAAGTTCCAAACTATTTTAAGCTGGTCGGTACAAACCCATTTTCATTTGCATCTAGCAAGAGGTATCCTGGCAACCGTATATTTTTGGATTCGTAACAATTTATTCTATTCATTTTATGCAAATGAAGTAACCAATACTGCAGGAATCATGAGAATTCAAGATGGATAACTTCCATCATTCAGAGCTATAGATAGATGATTAGGAATCTATTTGAGTCAGATTTTTTTTAAAACAATCCATTTAACATTTTCTTCAGTGTTTCTACCCAGCTGAAATGTTTATCTGACATAATTCACATACTTCTCCTCAAACATGGAAAGCAAGAGGTAACCCAAACTGTGTCCTGTGGTCATGATTATCCCATACCACAAGCCCTGCTTCTGGTCTGTTATTTTCTGTGTTGAAAATCCTGCATTTTTGCCCAAACTCACATAGAACTCATGGAGAAAAGAGGAGGAACAGAAGTACTCCCTTGAGTACAGGAGGTACTCAGGCAGAGCAGAAGGTACTTCCTTGAATACATCAGGCTCTGTCAAAGGACAGGAGGACATAGCTGATAGAAATGGAAATTTCAGCCATCTAATTTTGCTCCATTGTTACATGGCAGTCAGTGAACATCAATTTGACTGAAATCTTTCTCACTAAGTTAAAAGGCCAGGAGTCTAATTTGAAGATGTATGAAGTCATAAGAAGTTGTTACAGGAAATTACACAAGTGTGTTGAAGTAACAGTTGCATTGCTAAATTAGATTCTTTGCTTTTGTAATAGGAAAAGCCAGGGTTTGAATTGCCCATATTATCTCACTTGAATCCTAATACATACACTTTTGCAAAAGCCATATATATGAATGTCCATTGTTTATAAGCCAACACACAAAGCCTCTGTTTTTCAGCCAGAAAAAAGGATAGGTGTCCAGATGGACTATGGGAATGGTATATTTGAATTTTGATTCTGATATTTCCTAATTCTTGAAATCTTAACTTTGCAGCTTTAAATACTGTTTTCAGCACATGCTTTATATATGCAGCACCATTGTTTAAAGCATACACCAAACAAAATTAGATCTAATACCCTGTCCTGCATAGACTACATGGAAAGGATTTGCAGGATCCAGGTCCTCCTTTGTAGGAGCATTAATGTGAATGGATGTCACCTTCTCAGTTCCACTTTATTGGTACCACCACATCACTACTCCCAGCTTGTCTGTGTTTATTGTGCCCAAAGGTTTGCTGGGATCTTTTGCTAATACAGTCAAAATGAGACACTTTAGATTAAACAGTTTAAGTATTAAGTCTCTCCTGGGTCACCTCGTTTTGACTGAACCATATTGTGATATGCTCACCCTGTCAACTCTACAGGAAGACATGAGTAAATGTGACAGCCTCCAGGGCAGCGTAGACAGAGACAGGCAGGTTATTCCTGGAGTGTGCATCTGCTTAGTGCCCAGCAAATTTATGGAATTTAAAACTGGATTCTCCTACGATTGTTTGTCTCTTCTGCTGTAGCAAATAAAGCACATGCTATAGTTTTTATTGAAGTCACCAAGATTTATCTGTTGTTTTCTGTGTCAAAACAAATATCAGGTTGAGTGTACATCTAATAAGTTTTTCCTGCAGGGCTCTTTTTTCTTTTTATCCATGTTTTACAAACTGTAGAGGACTTATACTGCATGAAAAGCAGCAGAAGATTGGCTTCTCTCTTTTTTCTTGTTTTTATTTGAGAACAAGGAAGGGTAATCAGTTTAAAATTGTCTTACATGTCATCTGACAAAAAAAACCCCAAACACATTTCAATAATTATTTTTTCACCTAAAATCTGAAAAATCAAGAATGCTATCCCTCTAAAAAGGAGTGCTTCTCTCTTTTAGGCAAAAATTCAAAGAAAATTTAAGTATATCAGCACTGCTAAAGATTCCATTTGAGACGGTGCCAACATGAAAACAATTTAAGTCCTCTACAATCTAGACATTCCAGGCGTAGTCTATCATTTGTCTAGTGTGTAATACAAACAACATAGCAATAGAAGTGTTAGGAACATTGAGATAATGCTTTCTTCACTTCCCAAAAGTGCATTATTCTTTTTACTGTCTTATTAGAATTAGAATAATTAAAGCTCATATTCTGCTCCTGCTAGATAATGTTAATAGTACTTTAAAAAAGTAAATGTCCTTATTCTTAAAAAACTATTTGGGCCTTTTCTGCTATCTAAACAAGGAACGTTAAACATGTTCTCCTGAGTTGTCTAAATAACCTTACAGCTCTTCTGGCAAGCATTGAGTCTATATGTAAATGAAATAAAATATTATTAATCTGAAAGATAAATACAGCACTAATTGTGGAAAGTCAATAGTCTGCAGTCAAACAGATGTTTATAATGAACAGTAATTAATTCTGAGTCAATTATAAGGGTTAATGAAAATTCATTTATATATGTGGAAAAAAACCTGTGTCCACAAAAAATCATAGGCTCAGAGGATCGTTAAATAATTCATGTTGGAAGGAACCTTAGACAGTTTCTAGTCCAACCTCCTGCTCAAAGCAAGGTTAACTGTGAGATCACACCATGTTGCTCTGATGTTTATCCAGTCAGGTCTTGAAAACCCTGAAGAATGGAAACAGCACAGCATCTGTGGGAAAGCTGTTCTACTGCTGACTGTCCTCGTGTTGAAAAGACTCTGCCTTACAGATGGTCTGAACTCGTCTTTTTTTCAACATATGTGTGTTGAATCTCCTCTGCCTGCCATACATCATTTGGGAGATCCTGGCCCTGCTTTAGAGTCACAGAATCACAGCATGGTTTGGGTTGGAAGGGACTTAAAAATCATCTAGTCCCAATCTCCTCACCATGGGCAGGGAAACTTCCACTAGACCAGGTTGCTCAGCGCCCCATCCATCTTGGCCTTGAAAACTTCCAGGGATTCAGAAGAGGTGAGTCTTCTTTGTAACCTTCACAAGGGCCTTAGAAAGCTGCTATTAGTTCCCCCCCTAGTAGTCATATACAATAGATAGTAAAACTTTGCCTCATTTTCCCCAGCAGATGTTATGAATAGGAAATAAATATCTTATTCCATCTCACTTTCTTCTGTTTACCCAGTAATGTCACCTCTCCTAATCCCATCCTCCTCCCTGTTCTGTCTCTGAGAGCCATTCATCCCAAAGCCCACAAAGCAATCTTCCATCATGATGTTGCCTTGAGCTTTCATTATAAGGAGAGGAGCTTTTCACCACTAGTGATAAGAAGTTTCTAAGAGTCAGAGTGTCTCATTATGTTGGTATTACTTCTTGCAAAAGTCCTAGTTAAGACATCCTGCAGTTCTATCTTGTAGAGTGATTACAGTTTTGTCACTGTGGCACAAAGCAAAGTATTTCTTTAACAATAGAATATCCAAAAGGTCTTTTCTAGCTCATTAATAGGTGGCAATAGAAATCTATTTCTCCTGTGACAAAAATTCTGTTCATTCAGTTGCTAAAAGGAACAACTGAGCACTAAATTGTAGAACAATTAATTTTGCATAAAGCAAAGGAAACATAAAATGCTTTCTACTGACTCCTTACAGATCTCACAACAGGAAGCATATTCTCTAAGTCTTTCAGGGTATTTTCTACATGTCCTTTCTTAGGTGGCTTACTGCTGCTGGTATCACTTGTAAAAGGATCTGTAGTACTGAACTGAGAGCTCTGTCTCAGTGCAGCCTTGATAAGAAAATGTCTAACTGTGTTACAGCTTCCATCAGGATGAAGACAGAAGAAAACCACAGATGAAGATTGAAAAAGGATTAAAAAATTTACTAGATGAGAGAGTCTCTATGTCTCAAGGATGGCAGAGAAGACGACATCTAAAATACCTTTAAAATACCTAGATCAAATCATAAGCAGATCTCTCTGCATCACGGTGCTTGAAATTGAGTTAAAATCTGGGGGGAAAGGTATGATTTAGGTGGATGCTGGTCTTCCTAGTACTGCATGCAGAGTAGAAAGGAGCTCTGCTTTTTTCTGAGGTTCAAGATGAGGGAATGAATTTCTTTTGTGTGTGTTTTATTTGTGCAACCAATGATTACAGATGGTATGTTCTCTAACCTGGAAGTCCAGCAGTAATAGAGAAAGCCATGCAATGGACAAAACATTATGTGCCATTAGAGTTTTTCCTTCCCAAGCACTAGTTTGTATCACATTTCATGCTGAACTGTACTAACTCCTCCCCACCAAGTAAAGCACAGTATAAAGAGGAGGCTTAATGCAAAAGAGTGAGTGAGGTAGTAAGTGTTTTATTCAAACAAGCAGGTTCCATATATGCATTTCCAGCTCTGCTTCCCTGACAATCTTTACTTTTAATTGAGCACATCCAGCTTTCAGTTTGCTGAACAGCGCAAAGACTCCATGGGCCATGCTGCTGCACATGGCTTGCAGTCCATTGAGTACCCTACAGCAAACTGAGGAAAAAAGGGAGAAGGTTAGAAGTTGTATTTTAACCTCTTAATGGCTATGAAACCTACAGAGTTTAGGGTCTGTTTTGGGGTTCCAGGGTCTGGCAGTGGCAGCTTTCAGATCGCTAAAGGGTTCCTCTCTCTCTGAGGGTAACTGCCTTGTGAAACTCCGGGAGAAGCACAGATATGCATATTCAGTCCTGAGTACAATAGCTCCATTCTCACTGTCAGGTCAGCAGTCAAGTTCAGTGTAACTCCTCCTTCTGTGAATCAGGACTTTCTGGAAATGCTGAGGGTTTTTAATAAAGCAACTCTGCTGCGAAACAAATCTGCCCTTCGTGACAGCTCTTTGCTAAGCAGTGCCACTGTAGAGCTTATTAAGTTAAAATTTTAAAGTTCAAAGGCAGCATCAGGTTTCAGTAGGCGTCTCTCCTCATCTGCTCTTCACAGCAACATAATTTGCTACCACCCATATTTTTCTTACACAAGTAACGTCTACAAGCTCTTGCTGTTGTAACACAGTCTATTTTAGTAACTAGTGAACCATTCACACTTTTTTTTTCTCAGAAGCTAAACCTTCAGATCTTTAAACGGATTCTCAGCCTTTTTGTGCATAAATTCAGCTGCACTCAATGGTTTCTAATCAGTGACAAGCTCTTCCATAACCCTGGAAATGGTCATTTTCAGTGATCCATATCACTCTGTAAAATTAAATTCATGCATCATAGAGCAGAGAAGAATATTATTCCAGGACTCTAAGTTCAGTCATTCATATGAGCTGACTTATGGTCAAATCTTGCTTCACAGAATATAATTTCTCATGTGGGTAAATTATATCCTTTGAAATCTTAGTGTTATAGCCTTTGCAAAAGAACTATTGCAGGTGATTATAACCCTGAGTGAATTCAGCATCCAAAATGTTTCATTTTTAAAACAAAAATGCAAAGCATGCCATTTCTCAAATAAGTAGCTATTTCCCCATTTTTGTTACAGAAACCCTAAAGGAAAAAAAACCAACTTAAACAAAAATAGTTTTTGCACCAATTACTGGCACTTTCTTCTGATTTTATACTAATTTCAGTGCTTTGAACTGAATCACATGGAGCCCACTTTTTAAGTGCAGAGGACTTGTAGAAGTGTTAAGACCATGGAAAATGATTTCCTTTAAATGTCCAGTTCTTGTGGTGTCCTGTAGGCAGAGTAACAGTGAGCCCTGTGGTTCCCTCATCATTGTGAATCCAGCCACTTGCTTGAATGCGGCATTTCTAACTTAGTGACTGGGCCTCTTGGTCCATTTTTTGAGTATTTATGAGTGCAAAGTTGCTCCTTTCCTCTTTTATCCCAAATATAATCTTATAGATAGCTGCTGAGGGTCATTGTTAAATCCTACTGGATGTTTTTCTGCTGATCAGGAATCCTTCCTCAGCCGCTGACAGAATAATCTCAGTCATAATTAACAGGTTTTGGAAAACCTTTTTGAAGACAGCCAGGGTTCTCAGTGAGGTGGGTTGAAAAAAAAAAAAGGTGGGCTTTTTTCACAATTTTTTATTAAACCAAGTTATTCTTTTTAATCTTCTGTGATCAATTTCATATGTGACCAGTGGAAATTATCTCAGTTATACATTTTTTCCCTTTTTTTTTTTTTTTTTTTATTGTTGTTTTCTGTCAGAGTTTCCATTTTCTGTGCAGGAAGTTTTCACTGAAAGAACTTTGGTGTCTGAAATGGTATGTGGCATGTCATGGGAGGTGACAGCAGAGTAAATAGGATGCCTGCTAACGAAAGTGAATTTCCTTCTACATGGTCATTACTTTTGTCGTGCTAACTTTCCATATCCTGTAAATATGAACCTCAGCTCCAGCAGGAAACACATGTGCACACATTCTTCTCATTGAAAAAAATGATAGAAGGCAAAGTTAGCTGGCACTGAACTTTTAGTCTGCAGTGTTTGGGAAAAGTCACAAATACACGAAGAGGCGTTTTATATAGAAATCATGAAGCATGAAGTTGTAAAGTAAGAGCTGAAAATGAAGAGTGATATTTATCAGATTTTCTTAAATAAACCTGAGCATTCTGATATCCTTTCCTTTAGCCTAAAGCTTTTTCTTGTGCATATAATAGAACCAGGAAAACCTCTAATATTAAGAATTCACCTTTGAAGTCTTACTAGTGTTATGATACTGTGTCTACATAGTCCTGTAACTGTCAAGGACCGGTTTATGTTATTGTAAGCTGATAAAGTTCAAAATGCAGACAAAGTACTTGCATGTGTACAGTGAACTGTGTTCATGTATATACAGAAATCTTAGAACTATTTCAAAGCACAACAAACCCCCACCTCATCACAAACAATGGTTCTCAAGGGGACTTTATATGACTTTATACCTTGCACAGAAAAACATTGCTCACATTGAATTTTAATGAAGTTCGGGAATGAAACTTCAGGGAGCCATGGGAGAATCCAATGAAAAAAATCTCTGATAGCTTTAGTTACAGAGAGGCTACCTGCATGCAGTAAGGAAAAATGTGAGTCCATCCCTGTTTTCCCATTCACAGCAAGAACATTAGGACTGTGTTGTGCTATGTGCATCTCAGCAAGTCATAATGGCTGTGGTGGCCTGGATAAATTGCTAAAACCAGCACTAATGGACTGGGAATATTGACATAGCTGTAGCAGTGATATAGGAAAGAAAAGGAAGGAAAAAAGGGAAAGAAAAAAAAATCTTACAATGTATTTCACAAAAATGTATCATGATTGTAGAAATCTCTCTTTTCTGTAGCAGCTGTCCCCTCATAATATACAGGTGATGCCTTGTAGTGATGAGTGCAAGCTGTGGTATTTGGGGCTGAGACTGAAATTTGGCAGCCTAATCTGGAAGGCAGTTCTCAAAATCCCCACTTAATTTCACATATACCTCAACATTTCACCAGTAGTGCCTCCTACTCGATTTGAGCCTTTGCTTAAAATTGCTGTCATTTTAGAACACAAATCTACACTCTCATTTCACAAATTGAGCCCATTCTAGGAATCAGGAATAGGCACTCTGCTTCAGCCAGGTGATGGCTACAAATCATCAACACATGCCTGGTGTGCACTGAGGATGAGGGCCTGGCTACTCCTTGGGATTGAAGCTGCCCTTGGAGGTCCTGAGCAAAGGATGTAGTGTATTGAGCTTCTTCCATTACTTTTCTGCAGAAGCCACCTTGGGAAGGTCTGGGGGTTCTGTGTTTTAAATGATATGTCTTGGAGCAGCAGAGTGCTGGGCAGGGGTAGGATTATGGAACTGAGGTTTCCCTCGCTCCCCCAGTACCACTCCCCAGCACCAGAGCCCAGGATAGGGGTAACAGGGTCAATCATGGCCTCTGCCATGATGCAACATTGCCAAGGCCAGCAAAATCCAGTCCTGTTATAATTATTTAGCACTGTCTTTCTGTAAGAGATATGAATTTTAATGGAAACTAGTGTATATTAGGCTTAGGCAAAAAGTTTTCTGAGAAAAGCAAAGCTCCTAAACTCTGTCTTCCCACTGACTGTGTCAGAAAGTAGTAATTATTTTTCTTAATAGTTATTAAAAAATCCAAAGACCCTTTTTAGCACATCTCTCTTCTGAATCTTCATCAGAGGCTAGTGTTTCTGTCAGACCTGCAATGCTTGTTGGGGACATTTCACTTCTTTTTGCCTCAGAGATCTGGGTGTGGAACCACAGACATTCGAATGTAACATGGGTTCTGCCACAAATCAAATGCATGTAGACATTTGTAAATGTATGTCTGTTCTTGATCAAGGCTTGTATGGCTTTTGTTCTTTGTAGGTACACACTTACTGTTAGCTTTTGTTTATGAGCATGCTAAAGGTAAAGGAACAAAGTGTAGGGCTGGTGTCCCAACTGTGACCAGAGAGGTCACTTGAGAGAAGGCTTAACTGTTCAAAGAACTGGTAAAAATGGGACTTGGCAGCTTCTGTGCAATCAGTTCTAAAAAGCCCTTACAAAAGATCTAGTGAAATAGGATCTTCTTTAAAAAAAAATAAATTACTGCACATACTAAAGTGCTGATTGTGGAAAGTGACATTAGGAACATTTGTTACATTAGTAACAAAACTATGTTTGTGTCATCGTCAATGAGGACAACCCTTAAGAGTTATCTCACGTCCTTAAAATCTTGCTACTTTTTTTTTTTTTTTCCTATTGGGTCGCCTTGTAACAAAGTCAGACCGGTTATGGTAGCAGGCTTAGGCTTCAGGAGACGTTCATTCCAACTGCAACAATATTTGTAATAGAACATTCCTGGGAGGTCTACTGGCTTGTTTCAAAATGATATTTTCTATAGAGACTATCTTTCATTTGAATACATGTGTAATTCTTTTTCTTTGTTCCTCACCTTTTTTTTTTGGTAAAAAATCTACGGTGCAGAATTCAAGACAGTAAAAAGATTGCAATATTCATAATTTTCCCAGAGACACAAGTTATAGATAATACAGAATCCATGGAAGTGCAACAGAAAAACCATGTTGCAATAATCACTAATGTGCTTTAAAACTAGAACCAAAAGAAAAAACCCTAAAGTGCCTAAAATCCCTTTCAAAAATTATTCACATCTCCCTAACTACTACAAAACATCGTTTATTTTCTCTGTCTTACTTTCTTTCCCTTATATAAAGCTTCTTTTTCTGAGTCTCTCTCTTTCCAATTTATGTGAAATAGCAAGGTGTTAAAAATAACTCAACTTTTATCCATTACTACGGTGTCCGACACTTGCAGGTTCCAGGCTTTGAGGATGTGGAACTGGGACTTGCCAAAGAGAGAAGTCCTCTCATTAAGTAGGCATATGGGCAAATATAAACAATACTGCCATAAAGGCTTAGAAAACACAATTTTCATGTAAATACTAGAAACGTGTATTTATGTGATCTTTAGATTCTAAAGGTTTCTTTCATCCTTCATCTGACTAACTTATAGATGCTTCACAGTCCTCTGGTTAAGCATATTTATGTACCTCCTCCAATATTAAGCCTTCAGGCTGCACAAGAGCTACTACTTATCTGAACCCATACAGTTCTTCAGAACTGCCTTTCAAGGATATTCAGGTTTAGTCCTTTGTGTCTTTTCCTTCTTTAAGGATTTTTTGGTCCTCAATTCCATCAGGAAGGTGTTTCAACTTTTCTATCATTTCATGGTTGTTCAGCCCCTTGAGCTTTAAAAACATGCTGTGCTTTTGTCAAGGCCATATGCAGTTATTACTGCCTAGCAGTAAACTGTGGCATTTGCATGACACCAAAGGTAGTTTGACAGTGAAGCTTCCTCATCCTCCTCATTCCTGCTTTCTCCTTTTCTTCTGCACTTGTTTGCTGGACTTTGAGATTATGCCAGTTATTTCTAATTCCCATAACACCACTGATCTTCTTACAGTCCAGTTTCACAAGGAATTGTATTTGCATAAATGAAGATTTGGTGAATTGTATTAAAAGTGAAGAGGATTCTTCTATGCTCAACAAAGGATTTAGTAAATTATTCATCCCACCAAGGCCTCATTCAACTCTCACTCTTTGTTTAGAGGACAGAGTAAATTTAGGTTTAGGGCTCCTAGCAGCAGAACAAAATGTAATAAGCACATGATAATAATAATTATTCTGGTATAAACCAGCTGTGTAAATTCAAGCCTCTTTAATGATTAATTTATGTGAGGCATGGAACTTGCAGTGCTAGATTTTATGCAGAGTAAGTCATTGTGTATCTGATCCTCCTTATGCTGCATAAAATGCTTGCTGTTCTCCCATGTTCAGCATGGCAAAAAGACATAAAGCCAACCTAAATTTTTTGAGACTAATGCTGTGAAAGCATGATTATCCGCTTCTTTTTAAATCAAACAATTTTAAAATGCTCACTCTAATATTGATACTGATATACCTATTTTCTCAGAGTGAAACTTTTCATTTGTTGAGACTTATAAATCATACGAACATGAGTAATGACAATCATACCTTATACAAATATGTAAATAGAATTCATCTTTCTGGCTTCTGACAACTCCAGACATTGTGGTAACAAGTCACTTTGGAAGGAATGCAACTCCTCCCTTCAACTCTGTCCTTGAGGGATACCATGCTGCATGATTCATCTGACCTGACTTTAGATGTGTACACCTGAGTTAGCCATACCGTACAGACAGTGAAGGGAAATGAGCATGTGATTCATCTGACCTATTTTAACCATGTACTTTAGGATGAGTTTAATTACAGTCTAAAAATGTGTCATAACCTCCTTGACTAGAAAATTATTCTATGAGATCTGATCGTATAAAAATGTCTAAAATAGGACAGGTGAATACCATTTAAACTATCTAAAAATGGAGACTAGACTACGTAAGACATTTCACAAAAGAAAAGGAAAAAGAATTGGCTATCAAAGCTACTCTGTTCCAGGAAAAAATATAGGAATAGAGTACTTTCCAAATCATTTTTATGTTGCAAAGGGACTCATAAACTCAAAATATCCTCTGTTCACTTGCTCACACATAAGCATCCACTGCTTTTTGAGATGCCTTGGATTTTTGGAAGACCTGAAGAGATTTGTCTAATACAACATAGGTGATCCACCATTTTACTGTGGCAGGTGGGGACCAGGTCAAACAGTAACATATATCAAAAAATCCTAGAAGTCAGCATGTGGACAATCACATCAGCTCTCTAATGGCCTTCTAGAAATATATCTAGGATGTACTTCCGCTCGAGATGGAGACACCTACGTTTAGTTTTTTACTTGTAGGAGTCTTTATGTGTGTTTGGTGTTCATTATTGTCAACAAGACTCTTCAGTTCAGAGAAGATTGTCAATTCAAGACACTTTAACAATTAAGGTAAAGACACTGAACCTTCTCCAGGTTCCAGTCCAACATGACTAATTTGTATGGTTCTGTATAGAAGTTATATATCAGTTTGTACAATTACACATTGACCCCAAATGTTACCAGTCAGACTGCTACTGCTGTACAACTACTTTGGCATATTTAATGAATGAATAAATCTCCCATATCGTCAATAACATCAGCTTTATCATGATGGCTAAAGTCACACCTTTTAATATGTCATTTGACCTGTTACTATCTTCTCTTTATTCTTTGTCTTGTAGAATGTTGTTTCTGTGCTGTAAAATTTAGTAATTTGCAGTAGACTTATCCAGTCATCTTGAAATGTTTCCAGTTACCTTAGAGCATAAAAAAATCAAAAAAGTCCAATTTTTAAGTGCCATAAATACTCTTTTGTTTCTAATTTTCAAAATATTAGTTTCTCATCTTAAAATATACTTGTACAGTATGTCACAAATTACCAGGAATATTTAAATCTAATATATATGACATGTTTTATAACACCTGGAATATAGATATCATACTACATATTTGCATGTGCTTCTAGTGGAATTATGAAATACTTTTTTTCATAATTCTACCAAATTTATTTCTAGATTTAGCTTATGCATTTATTACTGTTCATGTAAACCTTTATTGTCATACAGATCACAACTGTTGGAAAAAATGTGTATTTTGCATAAAGGTATAACACAACTGTGCCATGGTTTTGACCCTGGCCAGATTTCAACTACCCACCAAAATCCACTACATTCCCCCTCCCTCTGCAGCTCCAAGGAAGAGAGAGTAGAAACAGCTGGGGATTCCTGAGTAGAGATAAGAACCAGGGGACTCACTCACTGACAAGCAAAACAGACTCAAAGTAGGGATAGTACTTAAATTTTTTGCTAACAAGGTAAAAACTAACAGAGTGAGAAATAAACAGTCTTAAACAGACACCTTCCCCTCACCCCTTGTTCCTCCATGTTCTCCCTCCTCCCCCTAGCAGTGCAGGGAGAGGGGAAAGGAAGGGGTCACAGCCAGTTGTTGCTTCTGCCGCTGTTAAAGTCCATCCCTTGGACAGCAGCTCTTCCCAGTTACCTGTCCTGGGGGTCACTTCTCCGTGGTGGAGCATAGAGTCTCTGCACCAAGATGGTCCTCCATGGCCTGCAGGGGGACACTGACATCACCATAGTCTTCACCACGGGTTACAGGGGGGTCATGGCTCTGGGTCTTTCCCCTGTTTGTGTGGGGTCCCTTCCCATGGGAGACAGTCTTTGATGGACCTCGTCCCATGTGTCCATCCACCCCTTGGGCAACAGTTCTCTTCAATCTGCTGCCCCGTGGATGACTTCCCCAAGGGGGTGCAGTCCTTCATGGGTTGAGCTGTACTGATGTTGGTTTCCCACTGGGGATACAAGTCCTACCCAGGAAAAAACTTGCTCCAACATGGATTTCCCTCTCCACAGGCTACAGGTCTCCTGCAGGACTTTGCTCCACCCTTGGGCCTCCCATGGGGTTACAGCTTCCTTCATGTAACCACCAGTTTCAGCATGGGCTCTTCCATGAGGTGCAGAGGGGAGGGAATCTCCGCACCTCAGTGGTCTTCCACCAACGTCAGGGGCCTTGGCTCTCAGTCTTTCCACTGCTGGAGGGGGAGAGGGAGGCCACCCCCTGGGGCCCCTCCTCCCCCCTCCTGGAGCTCTGACCTTGGAGTCTGCTTGTTATCCCATGTTCTCCTCCGCTCTTCTCTGCGCTGGAATTTCTTCTGCACACAACCTTCTCTTCCTCTGTTCTTAAATATGTTATCACAGAAGTGCACCTTCATTGGCTCAGCCTTGGTCAGCAGCAGGAAATCCCACCTGGAGCTGGTTATCATTGGCTTTTCATAGGACAGTGGAAGCTTCTAGCATCTTCTAACAGAAGCCCTCTATAGTCCTTCCCCGCTATCACAACTCAGTCACATAAACCCATGACAACTGAATACTCTTAATACAGGGATTTCTACATTCTGTCATCACAAACCTCTGAAAAACATCAAGAGGTGAATTGAGCAAGTGGAAGACTTTGTCCACACAGTGATTTTGAGCATTACTCGGAACTGAATACAAATAATTTCTAGATATTATATGGATATAGAAAAATAATAAGATTTATGAAGGTCATCAAGCCATGACAATATTTATTCCCCTACTTACTATGATAATAAAGCAATCACTAAATAAAGATTAAGATCTGGCTTAAAATTTATGCACATTTGAGGCAATTTACCCTCTGTTAGTGCAAATGCAAATTATAAATCTTGTTGCTTAGAGACATGACAAGACTGGACTATCTGCAGAACTGGAACTCACTACAAACCCATATTTCAGGGTCCTGAGCCAATCTTCTAAACACTCTGTTTGGTTTTCCCCCTCCTGTTTCTCCTCCCTTCCCAGCAAACACACAAAGTATTTCTCTGAGCAGAGAAGCACTTGTTAATCAATAGAGTTGTAGTTTTTCAAGACAGACTATTCCAGTGTGTTTTGCCATTGTGTGTTGTGGTGCTGGTGTCCATCTCTTTTTCCCAAGTAATAAGTGATAGAACAACAGGAAATGGCCTCAGATAGCACCAGGATAAGTTTAGATTGGATATTAGGAAAAATCTACTCAGCAAAGGAGCTGTCAAGCATTGGAACAGGGAAGTTGAGTCACCAGCCCTTGAGGCATTTAAAAGACATGTGGATGTGGCACTTAGGGACATGATTTAGTGGTAGGTTTGGCAGTGCTGGGTTAATGACTGAATTCAATCTTAAGGTCTTTTCCAACCTCAATGAATCTACTATTAAGAACAGGATGAAAAATATTTTAAATTAACAAATTAATATTTTTTAGAAAGCCTGCTAGCAATGCTTATGAAATTTGATGTTTCCTAGTTGAGGTAATATTGCTGTACACACATCTTATTGATGAGTTCTTGCCTAATCTGAACCAGATCAGCTGTTCCTTACTTCCAGGCCCTCTCCACCTCCAGATAACATTGGGGCAAATCTATTATTGCTGAATGAGTTCTACGCCATTTCTACTGAATATGCTATCTAGCTAACTTTTTATTATTTCCTTTTCATTTATTGCAATTAATGTTATTTTTATAAGCCTGTATATATATCTTTTACTGGTTTTATCATCTCTTTTTACCTATGTATTGTTAGAATAGTGCAGGTGGCATGAAGCAGTGCCACCTTGTGGCACTTGTATGGCTGTTTCCTGATTTTTCAATTACATTAGTTTATAAGGTTAGCATCAAGAGTGTTAAATTTTGTTTTGATATCATAAGCACCCTTAATTTTAAAGTCTTCAAGGTTATCCTTGAAATGTCCAAGAAAACATAATTCACCTGTTCATCTAGGAACATTTAGAGATCTTTTATTTAATTTTTGACAAAATTTTCAGGTTCTTAAATAGAAATAAAAAATTTCTAAGTCTTCTAAAAGACATTTTGGATTTGAAAGAAAGCAAACTGTCTAATCATGCTATGAAAATATGTTGTTAAGAAGATAGTTTGACAGGTTACCCTGATAAAAATGAGATTCATGGAAAGTAATTTATTTGCAATGGATGGATACCATTCTCGATAGCAACATATTGTAGATAAACCACTGAATATCTAAATTATGAAATTGTTTAAAAAAACCTATCTACTATTACATGCATCTATCTAACTGTCTATTTTCATCCTCCAGAACTGTGGAACTAACCAATTTCCCCCTTTTTAAGTCTGTGTTGATCCCAAGAGGAATGTTAGCACTTGGGGAGGAGGAATCTGGTTCACTGTTTGTGGGTGTTATTATATATGATATATATAAATAAATTAAAGGATTAGGAAGAGAGCTTTCTTTTGAATTCTGTTCTCTGTTTGGCCTAGAGTTAGAAAAAGGTAGTGTGAGATTTTCAAAAGCACTTGGCCTTGACCTAGCTCTCCTCTAATTAAATCATTCCTAAAACTCCCACTCAGTAAGAGGTCATTTAGGCGGACTTTAAAATTAGTTCAGTTGTTTATTTACGCTTCAGTTCCTCTCCTCTGCAAAATGGATGCAATAATTATCTGCTGTGTAGGAGTTCCACAAAGCTTCGTTAGTGCTGGATAAAACATTGTGCAAAGCGGTGTGTGCTTCTACTGATGTTGCATTTTCTGCATGTCTCTCCACATGGTATTTTGTTGTACAGCTCATAGGAGGGATTCTTCAGCTTATAGAACTTCATTAAGATATTACCTTAAAAATAGATAACATGATATGGTTATTAATTAAATAATAACTGTAGTTAACTGCAGCTTTTCTCTGGAAATTCAGTTACAGTCTAGCAAAACAACATTACAATTGTATTAGAGCAACACAGTACCCACCAGTGTTTGGTTTATGTGAACTGGCTTGTATGTATTGCAGTGAAGCCTAAGAACATCAAGGACTGTACTAGTAAGGCCACAGCCACAGGAAGAGGGACGTGATTACTGCTCTCTATTCAGTGTAACAGTTGCAAGACTGCTTTGAAAGTGCTATGTCCAATTTTGTGCTTCCCAGAGCAAATAAGACAGTGATTAATTGAGCTGAGTATGGCAGAGGGCCATCAAAACGACTTGGGGGCTGGCACATGTGATATGAAGAGAGTTGTAGAGAGATGGGTTTGTCCAGCCCAAAGAAGAGCAAGCAAATTGCTTTTTTTCTAACTGTTTAGTGAGTGTTTATAGTGAAAATGGAGCCAGATTCCACTTAGAGGTGCACAGCCTTCAGTGCTAGGGAAATGGGCCCAAGATGCAGACAGTTAAAATCCCAATTAAGTAGCAGGATAAAGCCAATTACTATAATGAGGGTGATAAATCTCTGGAATGGGTTGCCCAGAGAACCTGTGGGATCTCCATCCTCAGATACAAAATTTGGCTACACAAGACCCTGAGAAACCTCATGGTTTCGAAGTTGGATTCAACTTTGTGGCTGGCTCTACTTTAAGTGGGGAGCTGGATCACATGACTTCTACCCAGAGAATTCGACCTAAGTTATAGCACAACTCTCTGATACTGCCTCAATTAATGTCTTCTAATGCTATAAGAAATTGCAAGAACATTCTCAGGCACTAAGAGCATCAGCTTCTTCCATCTTTCCATTAATAGTAATATTTTTGTTTCCACCTCAATGGGAGCACAGTGGCAATACTGCTGTGCCATCTAGATTACACACTAGTAGCACCAGTGTTGCTGACTTCAGTTTTTGAATATCAATGGGATAAATGATTTCCCGTGTTTTCATTCTGTCCCCAGGAATCTATTTCTTAGCTTATGAAACTGTTGGCGTTGTATTTAGGTGCTGAAAAATTCTCCAGAGCAGTTAATTAGGGGTGAGATACAACAGGGTTTATTTTCCAAGGCTAAGATGTTACAGGACGTGTGCTGGCCGTGCCTGAGATTACATTTTATAATACCATTCATCCAATCCCAGATGTGTCCACCCTGTGGCCTTTACTCTGGTCTACCCCCTTAAAATGAGTCTGGGGTGTATTTTGGGACCCCCCATTCATCCCATCTTCACCATCATCAGGGCACAAAGGGTACATGGTTACCTAATTCTTGACCGTATTCTGTGGTTTAGGCCTTGATATGCTGTTCTGTCAACCATCTAGGCCTTGCCTTGACAAAAGACTAAACATTTCTATTAGATTTGGGGCTATGAGTGATATAGGGAGGATAGAATGGGGTAAGAGGGTTAAGGAATGTATAAACAAGAGTGCTAGAGAAAGGGAAAGGAACAAAGAACAAGAGGGGGGGGAGGTTGCTGCTTTTAAAATCTACTTCCACTACTTATAAAACTTACAAGTCTTACAAATATTAGAAAAATAAAAAAAAACATTAGGGGCTTAAGGCATCAAAACCCTTAATATTACCATCTGGAATGCTAGAGCAGTCACATGAGAACTAAAGAAGAAAAAACCCAAAAGGCAATTTTTTCATAATTTTTTTCATTTCAGCAGAAAGGAAATATCTAAGTAAATTATGAAGGTGTTCTAACATTCACAATGATGGTTCTTGTTCTACCCTTTGTAGATACATCCTATTATCTAGAGTCCTGTATTCTTCATATATTCACAACAAAATCCAAAGTAGAAGGAATTTATTTACTGTAAACATCGCAGACTGTACATTCCATTTGGTCTGCATATCCTATGCTTCCAAAGGAAAATTAACAAATGAAAATTATCCTGAGGTGATTTCTGTTCAACATGTTTTATGGAGTAAATGGCTTGAATTTTGAGGCGCGTGGATAGAACCCTCTCAAATGTGGTTCTAGACATGTTCTATTTTGCTCCCTCTCTTTGCACTAGTTAGTTTTGCCTTTACCCTCAGCAACACCTCTATTTGGCCTGAATTTTTGGGGAGAAATCAGGGTGTCTGTGACAAAAAATTCAAAAGCAATTGCGGAAGAGAGGGTTCCTTGTTTATCTCATTCTCTTTTCAAGGTATAGCGCAGTCAAGGCTACTTTTGTGCTCAAAGGTTCCAGGAGCACTTCTCTTCATAAGTGTACTAAGCTATACACAGATAATAATTGTACGTTAGTGACTCAGCACACATAATAAAAATGTATTGCTGTTTTTTCCCAAAGATTTGCATGAATTACCTGTCAAAACCCCCTCACCTTTGCAAAATTATTGTAAAAAAGTCTGAAGCAACAGCTTGTAAAGACCAGTGTAGACACTTCAGTGTCACGGCTTACAGGTGCACAGTTGGTGAGACCCCTAAATTAGGTGTCTTAGGGATGACAAAATAAGATTGTGTTTTCTTCATAAAAGTCTAATAGCCTCTAATGGAGAAATACTGGAGTCAGTGAAAACAAACCTTTCAGAGAAATTCATCTAGGATTTTCTAAGGAAAAAATATGTTGGAGTATGGTTGCTATATTACAAGTCAGGATACTAAATCTAAAAAGTGGAAGGTTAAACACTTATTTTTACATCTGTATCTTCTAACACCAAGTAAACATGAGTCTGATAATTAGGATTAGAGCTTATCCTTCCCCAGACTCTGTCTGGGCAGTGCTTGCCTGGTGATAAGAGCAGATTAGTGTTTGATACATGAGCACACAGCTGTACCACTGACCGCTGATTTATTTCAGCACTTCCAACACAGGATGCAATCCATGATATATTGAGTGCCTCTCCTGTATCTAGAAACAAATGCTAAAACATATTTAGTTATCTATTTTTATGAGGATTGGGAGGATATTTATATAAAAAATGTTGTCCTTCTATGCATGTGTGTGGGAATAACCTATCCTCACCCCAAGGATAGATATTACTGCAAGCTGACAGCATCCAGCAGATGGTGCTCAGAACTAACAAAAAGAAATATATTAAAGAGGAAAGACAAAAAAAAAGGAAGCAGGGAAAGCTTCTTGTTGTTTATATTTTCCTGACTAAGGGCTATTTTGGTATTTCATTAGGTTTTTTTGGTTTTGTTTGGTTGATGTTTTGTTGGTTTGGTCACAAAAAAATAGTCATAATGAGTTTTAGGTGGTGGATAGGTGAAAGCTGTTGATTAACTGTTGACAAATCTTCTGCAAGCTCCTTAATGGCATACTCTGGGGATCAGATTGCTTCAAGATTCCTGTAAATACTTATAGACTCTGTCATAATGTGAGTGGAAAGAAGAGTTAATTTCTGTGGAAAAGCACCAGATTTTTAAAAAGAATTTCTGCATATCCTTTAGAAATCTAGTCCTAGTACATGCTACTCACTATAATATATTAAATAATATTTGGCAGAAGAGTGATATCTTTTAATTATTTGAAGTCAGTATTAACAAAAATCCTTAGACTATGCTTTGGGATAGTGATTAAATAAAGATTAAAAATAACTCAAATATTGTCCATATTTACAAGTGACTTTCTTCCCAATCTAATTAGATATCATAAAGTAAAACTGGAGAAATATCAAATATTTGTTTTGGTTTTGTACAAGAAAGAAGAGCCTTGAGGTCTGTTGTCAGTGGCATCTGACACCTGGAAGATTTTCTGGAGGCTGGACCTGTGACATCTTCATGCCTAAGGGACAATGCAGAGCCACTGGCAGCTGGGCAGTACTGTGGATTCCATGTAGAGGACACAGGCTGTCCCAAATCACACTGCTGTGTCCTTTGCCCTGGTGCAGAGATGACAGGACACTTCCTCAGGGATGGTCATTCCCTTTCAGTGCACTACTGACCTGTCCCATGGCATGTTTAATTTTGACCTTTTAAAGACATCGCTGTGTTGACATTTGCTCATTTTCTTCTTTTCCTCCTCCATCAATACAGAAAATAACTGTTATAATCCCAGGCCCAGGGAAAGATCAGGGGCAGATGTCTGAAGTTATTGATAATAAAGCTACAGCTACTGAATCCCCTCCCTTCAGAAATCAGGTTAATCTCTGATCTCACTACATTTCAAATGCAAGAAATCTTTATCCCAGTCTGTATCCTAACTATGTAAATAGCAGAAACAGAATAAAAAGAATGAAATAAAACAAAGTGATCTGTTTTGCTAAATAAAAATCTTCTCAAGCATGAGGCAGCTGTATTTTTCTCTTGCATTGTGTTGGGTTAAGAGTGGGTGCAGAATCCTGGTGACAGCTTTAAATAATGTTGCTACTGCCTAGGAGCTAAGAACTGGGTATAGTAGATATATTGCTGTGTTCCAAAGCAATCATACAATGTCATAAGGTAAATTAACCTGTGTAAACCCCAAAAATCTGTCTCAACAATTACTCTCAGCAATTCCACTGATGACATATAAAAGCTGATAGAAAAATATACCATTTTAAGAGCCTGCAGAAAACTGGAATTTTGACAAATTTTCCATTGACAATATGCTGTTATTTGCTAAGTAGTAGATTTTCTCAGTTGCAATATATGCATACATACACATATGTACTTTTCAAACAAAAAGAAATGTTAAGATTTTCAAGAATAGCAACAACAATTTATATAATATTGCACTGAGGTAATGTGCTGCCTCTTTAAGGCCAGTTCTGAGTAATGTTTCACTGGTAGAAGTGGATAATAATCCCTAGTTTTCTTTCTTTCAGGAGGGCAATGGAAATAAAGAGTAAATTAAACTCATTTATTTAAAACACCCCACAGTCCTGATCTAGCTCCCTCTGCGACAGGCTTCATGTGACAATATAGCACAGCACTAAACCATGTGCCCACACTTGATGGCCCCACGGCCCAGAGACAACATTTTCATGGGTTTTCTGCAGGTATGGTGCAACCTGCCCACTGCCACAGCATAACTGAGAATAAGGTATGCTTGCATTTGTGAAATGGGTAGATTTAATGGTATTGCCTCCTAGCAGGTAAACTGCCCCCAAGATTGCACTAGGATTTGTCTTGGAGACTTCCAGAAAGAAGCAGATAAAAAACCAGTGCTGAGTGTGGTGAAAGCGCTCAGCATCCCTCCCCGAACATGCCTCATTTTGCAGTGCAGACATCTAAAGACACCTTGGAGGAGGAGAAAAATGATGATGATGAGGAGGCAGCTGTGGATTCAATATCCCAATCATGAGATCAATCCACCAGAGCTGAGAAGGTGTACAGATGAGGCAACCTGCATGATAAAAAGAGTCAGAGATTGAGAGATAATTTTCCTGATTCAAACCTTCAGATTCTATCCATAGACAATAAAATGATGTGGGGACCTTTATGTTAATGGCTCAAAGTGACAAGATATGCAATAAATAGATGAAACAAAATTAATTAAAGAGATCATATTAATCAAACTAAAAGCATTCGTCGTAGAAGATCTTTGGACACTTCCGTATTGCAATGTTCTCTCCATCCATGCGGAAGTGTCCAAGTCTATCAGACGAGAAGTCTTCTATTCTCAGGATCATTCATAGCTTCTGGGAATTATATCAAATATGATTAAAGTAGAATTAAAAAAGATTGCTATAGTAGGACTATGTTACAATTACAAATTACACTATATTATATTATTCATTTAATTATATTTTTAACATCAATCATAGTCTCACTTCACCAAGAACAGTCTTAGTAGCAATAGTCTTTATTTTAAGAGCAGAAATAAGAACATATTTCAAATTAAGGTAGAAAACTATTTTAATCTTTGGCATTTTTTGCTGAATACCAATGTATTGGTATTCATTCGGGTATTTCATCACTTACTCAGGTTAGTGCAGAAATTAAATCAGCCTGAATGTGATAAGATTTCAAAACAGTAATATTAGGAAGGAGCTGCTAAATTAATTTCATGTGCAGACAAGCTTCCAAGAAGCCAGTAAAAAGGCAGAGTATCAAACAGTGTGCTGAAAGGAGGGGAAGAAAACATTAAAAAGAAATACAAATGGAATCTGACAGGAGGTTGAGTCTGAGTATTTATAGGTGACAGGGTGTCAGTGTATTATGCAAAAGGAAACACAAAGCTGATTTCTTTTTCTAGTTATTGCACAAAAACCACCAGTTCAGTAAAAGCATATTCTATCTACAATGCCATGTTCCTTCTTCAGCTAACATGGAGTAGCCTGAAGAAATGAGGTTCAAATCATCTTTATTATCCTACATAATTCCTCAGGGGACTGGGGGAAGGCTGGTGACTGTATATCCAGAGAAGAAGATGTCTGCAACAGCATGGCCATTATAAGTTTTTATACCATTCTGGTGCTGACTTTTGCTGGCCTGTCTTCAAAAATCAGTGGACCTTTTTATCAAGGAAGATGAGTCTTGCAGATAATGCTTGAGAGGTTAATGCTTTATGATCCAGGTACAGTGTAGGTAAAACTTTGCAGCTGCTTGGAAGTAGAGAAGCAAGATGTTAATGCCTGAAACTATGTGGCCAGTTATTGGTGGATTAAATAAAGCACCCCATAAGCAAACCTTCTTTGTGTCCTTGAACATAAAACTAGGCTTTGCATGGTGTGATAAACCACTTAGAAATTGAAAGCTCCTAGTGAGAGTCCACCTGATCTATCATGCTCTTTATATCACATGAAACACACTGTCGTCTCACACTCAGCTGTTGCTGTGTTTCAACAGTGGTTTTGGTTGGGGTGGAGAATGTCATCCTGCCTTTCCTTCAGTCCTTCTTCTCCCTGGTGCCTAGTGATGGCAACCATTAGTGCAGCACTAATATCTGACTTGCTCAGAAAGGATTGCCACAGTTGATGTGGATTCACAGAGCAGATAATCTGAAATCCAGGCCAAAAGGGACATGGGGGTACTAAACATGACACACAACAGCAGTGTGCCCATGTGGCCAAGAAGGCCAGTGGCATCCTCACCTGTATCAGGAACAGTGTGGCCAGCAGGACAGGGAAGTGACTCTTCCCCTGTACTCGGCACTGGTGAGGCCACACCTCAAGTCCAGTTCTGGGTCCCTCAGTTCAGGAAGGATATTGAGGTGCTGGAAAGTGTCCAGAGAAGGGCAACGAGGTTGGTGAAGGGTCTGGAGCACAAGTCCTCTAAGGAGCAGCTGAGGGAGCAGGGGTTGTTTAGCCTGGAGAAGAGGAGGCTTGGGGAAGACCTCATCACTCTCTACAACTCCCTGAAAGGAAGTTGTGGCCAGGTGGGTATTGGCCTCTTCTCTCAGGCAACCAGCAACAGGACAAGAGGACATAGTCTTAAGCTGTGCCATGGGAGGTTTAGGTTGGACATGAGGAAGAAGTTCTACACAGAGAGCGTGATTAGGCATTGGAATGGCCTGCTCAGGGAGGTGGTACATTCACTGTCCCTGGAGGTTTTTAAGGAAAGACTGGATGTGGCACTCAGTGCCATGATCTAGTAGACAAGTTGGTGTTATGTCAGAGGTTGGACTAAGTGATCTCAAGAGGCCGTTTCCAACCTAGCTGATTCTGTGATTCTGTGAAATCGATTTGACCCTGAAGTATATTTCGGAAAAAGTGTCACAGGTATTTTTTCAAGTTATGCTGTAGAGATTTTCACTTTTTTTACCTCTAAGGTGAACATTCGTTCAATGGGGAATATGGATGCTACAGCTATTCAGCATGTTTTCATCTCGTGTGATTAGCTATGTGAACACATACTGCATTTATACATGAAAACTCCAATTTATACAGACACAGTTTATCCAGCTTGTAAATCAGACACTGGTACTTTCCCTGCTTAGACTATCAATATAAGTCTAAGCATAGCAGCAAGTAAATGCATTTATTTTGCTTACAAGGTCAGCAACATAGCCACTTAGCACAGTTCAAGACAACTGCCTTTGGGTAACAGACCTGTTATCATAACAGTAAGCTGTGTTCCTGGAAGATTGAGTTCTCAAGGTTACATGGAAAAGACAAATAGCTCTATTCCATGTCAGTTGTTATCCACAAAGATTTCTTAATTTTTCCTGAACACGAGCTCTGCAGGAGATGTTCTAATTCCTGCAGATCCTCTTGTGGGTGTTATTGCTAGAAAAAAAAAATACAGAAAATTTATTCTACAATGCCATGGCACACATGCAGTTAGAAGTAGAGAAGGAAAGAAAAATTGTTTGTATTTTTCAGACTGAGCAGAATCATGTTTTCTTAAAAAGCACTTAGCCTTAAATCCAAAATCCTTTCAATGAACAAGGTTTTTTGTCTCATATATTCACTTTTTTATACTCTAGTCCTGTATGGTCTCGTCATTCTCAGAAATTTCTCCTCATATCTGGTATGAATTGTATATTTGCTACAGTTTCAGCATTATTGTGTACATAAATTGTAGTTTCCTAAAAGCATCAAGGCATGACATTTTCTTAGGCTCTAACCAAGGTATCCTGAACAATATATATAAAATAAATGTGTAGTTGCTTGCTTCCAGGTGCTGCACCTTTGAGAAATCATGTGATACCTAGCTTTTATAAAAGATGTAAGAGCTGAGATTTCTTGTTATTGGAGATAAGGCCTAAAAATATGCTAAGGTGCACCTAAATGATGCAAAACATAGGCTAAATAAAATGATGAATACTGGCATTGCATGTAGGAGTACTACCACCACATACAAACTGCCATTTTAGAGCTGCTTATTAATGTTGAGGTTACTAGGTTTGTACTTAAGGTTGAACACCTGAGAATATGCTCTACATGAGTGTAATTTTAGGGCTAAGACAAAAGGACTTAAGTTCTTAAAAAACTTGTTTGTGGCAAGAAGCTTGCAGCCAGCCTCACATGTCAGAATATGAAGCCTGGAGCTGTATAAGGTTAACAGCCTCTGTGCTCTTTGAGTCTTTGAAGTTTATTAGAGCGAGTTTCATAGATTTAGTCCTCTAAAATTGCTGTCTCCTTTAGCTGGGCTCCTTTTCCAGCTTGCTCTTCTGTTCTCGTGCTTTGATAATTCTGTTCACAGAGCAGCCTCATGAAGCATGCAAGAAATGTGCATATAATAAAGCTGTCTTGAGCAGTTGCTTGGTAACTCTATGTATTAAAATGCTTCTAATATTCAAGCAACACATGATTACAATAATAAAAATACAGAAATACAGCAGGGAATCACTAACAGCTGTTAGGGATTTAACACCCACATCCAGATGCTTGAAAAAAACATGTTGTACTAATAAGCAATGGATTATTAACTGTTTGAGTAATTGCTTGGATTCAGCAGAACGATGAATTTTTGAAAATCTTTTGCATTTTTTCATAGTACCTAAATGAGGAATTATAGTACTTACCTTCAATGATTGTACTGGAGCCTTGCCTGGCTCTGGAGCTGCTGTGGAAGCCAGCCACAGCCTGCGATGGGGCATCAGACCAACTCTGCAGGCTGGAAGTTAGGTGAGAAGTCAAACACCAGCTATCTGATCCATGCCCCAAAGACTATTAAAATGTATTTATACAAACCTGAACAGATCACTCAGGGAATATTAAGAGGATATTGTATACTAGTAGCCAAGATACTATTGCAAATTTAAAAGAAAGAAAAAACAAAAAAAAAACAATAAAGAAACCTCTAAACTGAAGGTAGAAATCAAATTCTAGTTGACTTTCTGACTTTTGAGTTGCTATAGTAAGAAAAGGGAAGGGGAAGTGCCACTACGTGTATTGGATGAACACTGTAAGTGCAATTACCTATACAGTATATCTGGATAGGTATATCCATTTCAGATGTCTTGTGCCATCCTGTAAGGTCTGTAGCTGCAATTCTAGAAGAAAAAGCATGTGTCTTCTACAGGCCCTGTGTCATAGCTATTAGCCATTTTTAGATGGCCTATGGTCTTCCTAGGACACCTCAAATGCCCTAGACCTCTATGCACGCACTGTGGGATTGAGCTGGAGATGTCTGACTTCCTGCCACACCCAATGGAGATCTAGACAAATCTCAGTGGAGCCTGTGTAATACTTCAGCTTTTCTAAAGCAGATCTTAGGGAATATCTCAGATGACATAATATGGCTGTGCTACTGATGAGCTTCTCCTGATTGTTCAGACAATGTCTCCATCCTTCAGCTCCACTGTCTCTACCGAGTACATCTCCATAACAGAGTTTCAGCACAAGTGGATATCTAAACTCAGATGTTTTAAACTCAGACTGAATCCTAATATGTACCTGTCCACTTGGTCATGTACCTCACGTAGCATTAGGGTAAAATATAATTCTTGAAATTCCAGTAATGGCCTCATCATGATACAGGTTTCAGGACTTTGGTAATTTTATGTTGCGCCCCCCAAGAAAGAAACACATCAAAGGAATTCAGGTTATTTCAGAAATGAAGGCTTTCAGTAATGTTTATTTGCTGGGATTTCAGTGCCACAGTCTTTCATGGAAAATATTACTTTGTACATTTTATTAACATACTAGCAAAAATATCCAATAGAGGATATTCTCTATATAATTCTTCCCCAAAGTGCATTATTCTCTGTGTTAATAGTTATCTTCTAGTAGTAGTAATAGCAATACAAAAACTATTCTTTTCCCCTTTTTAAAGACTTTCCTATAGGTGATGAAACCTCATGGTTCCTAATTTTTCTCCAATGGCTTTTATCTTCAGCTAGGAGTTGAAGATCCAGTTTTACAATAGGAAGACAACCTTAACTTCTAGTGACACTTTTGGGGAGGGTGGGCGGTGGGGAGGCTTCTGATTTGGATTCAGTTTTCAAAGTCCATTTTATGAAGTATTACTGTTTCAATAAATTTCTCCATTTCTGTCTGTTACAATGAACACATATTTAGTGTCAAGCATAGCCACAGAAGTGAATGGAATTAAGTCCCTGGACTGCCGGTACTAAATGCAGAGAAAGGGTAGGTACCTCCTCTCAATACACTTCATCATTGTGAGTTACATGGTTCAAAAGAAGGGGGTGAGTTATATTCTGAAAATGTGTATATGTGTGGTCTCAGTTCAGATATATAAACACAGGCTGCCTAAGCATGTGATTTGGGATGTCCTACTCTGTCCAGACACCTGCGTGGTGTTGACAAATGCAAAACGTGTCTTGGCAAGTCTTGAACCCTTCTGTAGCAGCAGCTGGAGGCTTCTCAAACAGACAGGAATGCTTATGTTCAAACAACTGAATTGTCTGTTGTCTCTCTGTTTTGGATAGAGAACAAATGTTTTGGATTTGAGTGGCAAGGTTCTGGAGGTTCTGTAGGGAAGACTTCTCTGAGAAGCTCCTGGGCGCTTCCCCATGTCCAACAGAGCCAATGCCAGCAGGCTTCAAGATGGACCTGTCACTGGTCAACCAGTGGTGGTAGTAATGCCTCTGTGATAACACATTTAAGAAGGAGAGAAAAAAGTTATTGGGCAGAAGTAATTGTGGCTTGAGGAGAGACAAGTGAGAATATACGCGAGCAACAATCCTGCGGGCCCCAAGGTCAGTGAAGGAGAGTGAGGAGGTGCTCCAGGCACAGGAGCTGAGATTCTCCTGCAGCCTGTGGTGCAGACCTTGGTGAGGCAGCTGTGCCCCGGCAGGCCATGGAGCCCATGGGTGAGCAGAAATCCACCTGCAGCCTGCAGACAACCTCACACTGAAACAGGTGGACACCTGAAAGAAGACTTTATGGGAGGCCTGTGCTGTAGCAGGCTCCTGGCAGGGACCTGCAGACCCATGGAGAGAGGACCCCAGGAGCAGGTTTCCTGGTAGCACTTGTGACCTTGTGGGGAACCCACATTGGAGCAGCCTGTGCCTGAAGGGCTGTATCCTGATTGAGGGACCCATGCTGGGGCAGTGTGTGAAGAACTGCAGCCCATAGGAAGGACTCATGTTGGAGAAGTTCACAGAAAATTGGAGGGAAAATGGGAGGGACCCCACATTGGGAGCAGGAGAAGGACTCCTCTCCCTGAAGAGGAAACAATGGGAGAAACAACATGTGATGAACTGACTGTAACACCCATTCCCTGTCTCCCTGTGCTGCTGGGTGGGGAGGAGGTAGAGAATCATGAATAAATGTAAGCAAAAGAAGGCAGGAGGGGTGAGGGAAAGGTATTTTTAAGATTTATTTTACTTCTCATTATCCTGCTCTGATGTTGATTGGTAATAAATTCAACTAATTTCTCTAAGTCAAGTCTGTTTTGCTGGTCACAGTCACCGGTGAGTGATCTTTCCCTGCCCTTATCTTGACTCATGAGCCTTTCCTTATATTTTCTCTCCCCTACCCAGCTGAGGAGGGTGGAGATAGAGCTGCTTTTGTGGGTACCCGGTGTGGGTACCCGGTACCAGGGTGGAGAAAAACATCAAAGTCAGGCAAAATAATCCAATTACAGAATCAAATGAAATTGATGTGATAGATGACAATGTTGTGCAGATGTGGTAAAAGTTTTGTAACACATGTGAGCACTCTCCCTTCCATCCTATATACTTTTCCCAGAATTAATTATCTGATTACTTTAGGGTGATTACACGTCATTTATTACAAAAGAAATTGTGATAGCACTGCAACCAGTGATTATTGTGAAATACAGTATTTTGAGTTTCCTTTGTTTCCTTCACAGAATTCTTTCATCTCTTCTCTTTCCTGACACCTAGAATTAATCCTTTCCCTTTTCACTGTTATTCTCTGTTGATAAATAGTACAATTGCAATGCCATCAGCATTAGGCCTTCCATAATGCTGAATAGGGTGTAACATAGTAGGCAACAAGAGATACCCAAGGGGATGACTTGAAATTGTGTACAGGGAGGTTTACCTTGGACATTAGAAAAAGATTCTTCACCCAGAGGGTGGCTGGGCACTGGAAGAGGCTCCTCAGGGAAGTGGTCACAGCACCAAACCTTAGAGAGTTCAAGAAACTTTTGAACAATACTCTTTTGGCCATACGATATAATTCTTGGGGATGTCTTGTGCAGGACTAGGAGCTGGACTCCATGGTCCTGATCATCCCTTCTAACTTAGTATATTCTGTAATTCTGTGAAATAGAAATATGAAAAATACTTACCTATCACTCACCCTTTTAGAGGAGAGATGCTGTGCAAATACAGAATACTATAGCAGAAAGAAGTCATGTTAGCTGTCTGAACTCATAACAATTAAAATTTAATTACTCAAGCAAATAAGAAAATTAAGATTTAGTGTACATTTACAGAGACACAACAATCTAACTTTTTATAGTATTCTCATGTACGTGTTCACTGTTAAAATATTCTACTGCTCCATTTTCATAGAATCATAGAATCAGATGGGTTGGAAAGGACCTCTGAGATCATCAAGTCCAACCCTTGATCCACTACCACTGCAGTTACTAGACCATGGCACTAAGTGTCACATCCAGTCTCTTCTTGAACACCTCCAGGGACGGAGAATCCACCACGTCCCTGGGCAACTTTTTAATGCTTCTTTCAACAGAGTCCAATAATTTTATGTATACGAAAAGTTGTGAACCCAATGATGAGAGTATTTGAAAAAAAAAAAAGGTTTTATTTTAACAGTACTGAATTTCATCTAGAGATGCTAGATCTCAAAGCTTGCTGGTAAAAGTGTTTTTCTTTTATGGATCAAGTGATGAGAAATGCATCCTTGCACAACTTGCTTTACCAAAGAAATTGCTTACATTATAATACATAGAATTTAATATCACAGATATAGCTTTTATTTGTTGGGCAAACCCAACCCCAATACAATAGTCATAATACAGTAATAAAAATCAGGTATTTTATAGTTTTAAATTATTTTCAAATAACAAAATTGCCTTTGGTAACTTAAGCAGCAAATTAGAATCAAGGAATTCATAATATTTTAGCAGTTACCATAGGTGGGTCTACCTTAATGAAATAATTTGCATGCAGAATCATACAGCTGTAGAATAATTTGGGCTGAAAGGAACTTTAAAGATAATCTAGTTCTCCCCATGCCATGGGCAGGGACACCTTCCGGTAGACAAGGCTGCTCAAAATCTCATCCAACGTGGCTTTGAATACTTAGAGGAATGGGGAATCCATGACCTCTCTGGACAACTGACCTGTGCCGGTGTTTGACCATCCTCCTAGTGAAGAATTTCTTTCTTATATCTGATCTAAACCTTCCTTCTTTCAGCTTGATTCCCCCATGTCCTGTCACTATATGCCCTTGAAAAAACTCCCTCTCCAGCTCTCTTGTAACTCCTTTGGGTACAGGAAGGTGGTATAAGATCTCCCTG
Source organism: Pachyramphus minor (assembly GCA_013397135.1). NCBI lineage: Eukaryota > Metazoa > Chordata > Aves > Passeriformes > Tyrannidae > Pachyramphus > Pachyramphus minor. Next base: position 66,513 of record VYXB01000462.1, on the reverse strand, counting down.
GAGCCTTCTCTTCTCCAGGTTGAACAGCCCCAACTCTCAGCCTGTATTCATAGGAGAAGCACTCTAACCCTCTGAACAGCTTTGTGTCCATCCTGCTCTGGACTCTCTTCAACGGATCCATGTCCTTCTTATGCTGAGGATCCTAGCAGAGGACACAGTTCTCCCAGAAGGGTGTCATGAGAGCCTTAATCCACTGGTAATGCTGCTTATCACAGAATCATTGAGGTTGGAAAAGATTTTCAAGATCATCTAATCCCACTGTCACACCAGCACCACCACAATCACCCCTAAACTATATCCTTAAGTGTCACATCCAGATGGCGACTTCACTTTCTCTCTGGCCAACTTATTCCAATGGTTAACCACTCCTTCAGTGTTTTTTGTTTTTTGGTTTTTTTTTTCCCTAATGTGTAATCTGAACCATTTGATCTTTTGATGCAGCCTAGGATGTGATTGGTTTTCTAGGATACGGTGCACATTTGCAGCTTTTCATCCACAAACACCACCAAGTCCTCCTCAGGGCTTCTCTCAATCCAATCTTTGCTCAACCTGTATTTATGCTTGGGATTGCCCTGACCCAGATGCAGGACCTTGCATTTGACATTGTTGAACTTCATGAGATTCATGTAGACTCACCTCTCAAGCCTGTCAAGGTCCCTTTTGATGGCATCCCTTCTCTCCAGCATGGTGACCACACCACAAACCTTGGTGTCATCCCCAGACTTGCTGAGCGTGTACCCAATCCATTTATAAAAGTGTTTTTGTTACATAATTACAGAAAATGCAAGGACTATTTATTGATAATACATTCAATTTTGTTTGGGAATAGTTGACAGACATTCTGCTTGTGATTTTCTTTTAATGTCATATTTACAAAGTGTTCAGTTGTTTGAGTCTAATTTTTCATCAGTATGCCATGTAGAGTCATCAGATAAGTTTTGGCTTGGCTATCTGCTACTAATGTAGATAAAGATATTTATACTGACACAGAGAAGGGAGATTTAATTAACAGTCCATAAATCACATCATTTGCCAATCTGATATAGTTATATCAGAAGGCTTTGAACTAATCTGAATTGCTATGTGCACCAAGTCTAGCTTCCTTCTCTTTCCACTAATCACCAATTCCTTTGGTACTCTGACAGATAATAATAAATCATATACTCATAGTAAAATGCTGTGAATAATTTAATTGCTGCTTGCACCTTCACAATTTGACACCTTGGTTTTCATCTCAAATTGTTAAGAAATTTCACAGAAAAACTTCCTTGCAAGTTGTCAGTTGGGTGACTCCTGCCTACAGCAAAACTGCATACACATCATCAACAGCAACATGGAAAACCCTTCTAGTTTGTGCACTTGTTTTTTTATTTGGTACATTTCAGATGGTTGTGGACAGAGAAAGAAAAAAACCCAGAAAATGTAACCCCAAAGACTGGAAAATCCAGTGTTATATTTTTTAGCCATGCAGGATGTTATTTTTACTTTTGCAGTGGAAGAAGCCAAAGAGTTCATTTGGCATTAATTGATTATTTCCAATTTCTCTCCTTCACTAAAACTCCATGTTCGTATTTTCTACAATGCACATCCTGGCTGAGGTCTAACTAAGTTTAAGAAATCTTGAACATTGTTTTAGTCAGAGAAGAAAATTCTGTAGCCAATTTATATGATTAACTTTGGTCTTTTTAGTCCTGATAATGTGCATTAGTCAGAACATCATCACTATTCTTCATAGCACTTTCTTAGAATTAGTTGTCTAAAGGTGTCAAAACTGTTAAAACCAGACATAATCATAACAATCTGGAAGCTTTGACACAACCCTTCCCCACCCCATTACGACCCTTTTCAGAAGGAACTGCTGGCTAATGTACTACAGCTCTGCAAGAAACATTTAATCTACAGAGGAAAGAGAAATCATAAATCTTTCTTCATATACGTCAAGGAGCATAATTGCTTTTTCTTTTTATTTCTTCTACCATGGTCTGTATATCCATGGTATCTGACATTGAAGCTATAAGTCATTTATCAAAGACAGAAAGAAATTAAAGAGAAGGAAGTAGGACAACATTCTAGCTTTAGAGTGCTAATGGATAGATGCTTTCTGTAGTTTGTATGAAATTTACTGAATAATAAGGGAAATAATTCATGTTTCCTTGGTTACAAATTTCTCTACTTGAGGCATTAGAATTTGAAGGTCAAGTGCAGAGTAAAAGCATACAGTTTAACATAGTCCAGACTGAATTTCTGGATCTCCTTCTAGAACAGGATAAAATACATTTATATGTTGAATCCCAGTCAGTGAGATCCTCATTCTTCACAAGTCAGGGGTCCAAGCATTAAGATTCAGGTATGAGAATATAGAAATTGAGCTGCCAAGGCTTTCTTCCTTGAATTATTTGTCTGTTTTCAGGTGTTTCTCCTTGAGCTCTGGATTCACTACTGTTTCCGTGTGTCCCACTTGTAATACAGTTGTTCCAATCAACTTTGTGTTGTAGCAGAGTGTTGTGGGTTTACTAGGACTAATTTTTTTCCACACTCCCCCCTCCACACAGTTACTATAAGTTGAGAGAGGTTTTATACAGGCAAAACAGAGGCTTGACGTAAGGGGTATAATACTAAGATTTATTACTAGCAAGATAAACACTAAGGAATCATATATACTACAACAATTCTAATTAAGCTTGCTTGTCTTATGAAAAGAAAGTTAAGTTATTAGTTATATAATTTGGTTAAGTTCAAGTTCTGCAGTTTTCACTCCCTTGCCCTGGGAAGGGAAGGGAGGGGGTGAAGGCCCTCACCGTGGGCCTGGGCATTTCGCTGGGTGCCAGGTCCAAACCATCATGAGTATTTACAAAAGCATTTCTCCTCTCTTGTCCGGGGGAGAAAGGTTCTTCTTTTGAAGCGATTCAGTAGCATTGTAGAGTTTCTCTTCTATTATTTTAAGGATGACAGGTTCAGTGTGTCATAGCTGGAGATTTCTTTCTTTCTCTCTCTCTCTCTCTCTGCTGGCTCTGCTGCATGATGACTTCCGGGTTGGGTCTGTCCCTCCTCCATTCTGGCCAGGACTGAAGGCCAGGGG
>VYXB01000462.1:0-62760 GCA_013397135.1 Pachyramphus minor | reverse complement strand
ATCTGGGCCTGACCACTTCAGTTCAGGGGGCGCTGGTAAACCCACAACACAGAGGTAGATGAAAACACAATGTCTTTAAGCTGAAGGAGGGTAGATATTGATTAGAAATTAGGAAGGAATTCTTTACTCAGAGGCTGATGAGGAAGAAGTTGCACAGAGAAGTTGTGCATGTCCCATCCCTGGAAGTGTTCAGGCCAAGTTGAATGAGACTCTGAGCAAACTGGTCTAAGAGCAGGTGTCCCTGCCACGGGAAAGGGGATTGGAACGAGATGGTCCTTAATGTCCCTTCCAACACAAACTATTCTATGATTCTATGATCAACCCCCTGATGAAAACGTAATGGACCCCTTGCCTCAGATAGAGGAATACTTTTGCTGTGACCTAGGAAATAGCCAAAATGGCAAAACAACTTGTAGATCTTCAAGAAGTCCCACTCATAGTGTCCAGAACAAGCTGATTATTAGCACCAGCATTAGGGAAGCAAATCAGAAACCAACAGAACATCAAAACCCAAGCGACCTGGTCATCATCAAAGTGTTCTTCAGCCAGTACTAAAAATCAGGACACTGAAGTGTGTTGGAGTACTGGGGTAACAAAAAATGGCTGAAAAACAGCTTCAAAGAGTAAAGTCCCACAACTATGCACCAGGATCTGGTATTATCTCTCCATCTGCTGGGGGATTCATGAACCAGAGAAGAGCCCATGGGAGCCTCAAAGCAGGAACTACTATGCTCAGTACCAAGCTCCCAGCAGGACTACACCATCTCTCCTATGAAACAAGGAGCTTGTGTAAGAGCCTCTGTGTTAACCCAGCTGCCTTCTGTCCCCCACTGCACCATCTCCACCACAGCACAGAGAAATCATGTATTTAATAAAACTGCATATATCTGTTATATATATATATATATGTTATGGTATCAACATGTATTTACCCTTCCACACTGTTATTTGTTTTGATGTTTGGCATATGCAGCTTGGAGGTACTGAGGTAAAGGTGAGTCAGTGGAAGCAGATCTTATAGAACAGCAACCTTGAGGAGCTTAGGGAAAAGAAATGGATGGTTATGCCCTACTTTGATCATTTTTTGAGCTGAAAACTACTGAACAGCACTAAGATCTGAGTGAGGAATCTGCAAGTGAAATGTGCTGACACTGTGACTGCTTGCACTTTGAGCTAAATTTGCACAATTTAGAGAGATCTTTTCATGTTGCTGCTTGCATTAACATGATCAGTTCAGTACAAACTCAAAATTTTCCACTCTTTTGCATAGAAATGATTTTAATTATTTTTTATTTGGATACAAAAAACTTAATGAAAAAGTTTTTCAGATTCTACTTGATTTAGATAAAGTATATAATTAAGCAGGGGAAAAATGGCAAATGAAATGTAAATTATCAGTGTGATGGAAAACAATATGCCTTTCACTTATCTAGCTGACCTTTACATGTTGGTTGCAGAGTGTGACCATTATCTCTGAGCCCCCAGTATCTTACTGGCATTTGTAACCTTGCACTGAGAGCAGTAATTTGCAGTAAATCTCTTCACACAGGGTTATATTCAGAATGAACTCTTATCTGAATGGTTCAGTGAATACTGATGATAAAATACCAAGCTTTCATGCTTGCCAATAAGAAACCAACAATTTCATAACTTCCTTCCAAAAGATAAAGGCAAAATCAACAGGTAAGAAAAAGGAAAGAAAAAATTGCTGAAAGATTAGCACCCAGGTAGAGCTAAAAAACCCTGACCAAACAAGCAAAACAAAACACAAGAGATAAATAATTGCCTAAAACAGAACAATGTAATTTTGTTCTCGAGTCTGCTTTTTTTCTTACCAATTTTAATTGGAAAATCAATCCTCTAACAGCACATATACCCCTTCTACTATTATGTTTTTTTGTCTTCACATACATGACCAAATATATTTTTCTGATACCACTAAAAAATAGCTAGAATATTCTTCAATTCTTTCAGGCCCCAGTGAGGGAATGGGGCGCAAGAGCAGAAGCTGCTCTAGTGCTATTCAATTTAATCTTATAGAAAACTAAATTGCTGTTATTGACATATTTGCAAGTCTCATAACAGAAGTACAATTTTCATCTAGTGCATATTATTCCTCTACAGGACATTTCCAGGAGTAGGTCTTTCCTCTCTTCTCATTTGCTGTATCTGTGTAAATAAAATATATCAGGTACATTCTTGATCAGGATGCAGTCTGTGTCCTTGCAGTGGGTCTTCCTTATTCTCATAAAACAGAAGGTCCAAAACTAACTTTTCTGTTGGTCGTTGTCCTGGCAGGTGCTAACCTTGCAGCGTGCCCAGGTGTTGTCTGAGGGAGCCTTAGTGAACTGGAGCCAGACTTGTGCCATAGATAGTACCGATTTAAGAGCTGAAATTATCGCATGACAGAGCTCAGGTCCATTCCCTGATCTAGTGCAAACATAGACATAGAGAAGAGTTGGGAGTGCCAGTTTTGCACAGATTTTTGTGCTGTTGAATATCAGAGTCACAGATTTTAAGGGTCTTTTTGTTTAAGTGGAATTGTCTCTCTCCAGCAAGCACCAGATTTTTGAAGGTTTTGTCCTTAAAGAGAAGAAAATTTTGGAGAATCTAACTTTGTTAGGACAAGAAATAGGGAAAGAAAGTGATTCACCAGTAAGACATTTCCTTCAAAAGAAGTTTGAAATGTCAGATTGGAAAAATCAAGAAGCAATAACGTCACCTATGTTTTATGTTAGAAAAAAAGTAAAATTATCTGTATGACCTGTTCTGTGTAGAAGATATAACCAAAATAGAAACATTTATGCAAAAGCTCCCAGTTTTTAATTGAAAAATAATTTTGCAAATTTTTATTAATGCTTTTAAGGTCTCTTCTTCCATGTTTCCCTCCATGGTTCCACTATACCTGTTACAGAGAGAAGGATTGGTCATACAGTAAATGGGAGTAAACTTTATATTTGGGGGGAAGGAATGACCGTTCTTGGGTATTACAGTGCATGAATCCTATTTTCTTGGTGTGTGTAGGAAATGCATCAGATTTCAAATACATACAGTGTCTCATTCATAATTGATGACATCAACTTGTGCAGTATGCTGACATAGTCTTAAACCCATTTTACAGAACAGCTTTGCTCATAGTGCCCTGCAATGAGGAATACTGCTAGAATGTCCCAACTTATTCTTAGATTTTGATTTCAAATGCACCAGGAGATCTGACACAGCCTCGAGTTGCCACAGATAATCCTGCATCTGTACATATTGACATAAAAACACCTAGCTGTAGTTTTTTAACATCAAACTAAATCCTGACCCCAACTATTAAATCACATATGTGTCTCCAATATTTAGAAAAAAGCATTCATTAAACATAGAACTTGAAGATATGAACACTTCAAACATTGTTAAACAAAGACCAGACTAGTTTATAACTAGAAAAGAAATGTAAAGATGTTTAAGATAATGCAATAATGTTATAAAATACTTAAAAAAGCAAAGCTCTCCTCTGATATTTAAAACAAAACTTTATTTTTTTCTCCTGGAATAATATATTACTTAATCTTACCTTTCTTTTCACTTATTGGCTTTTATAGTGTTTTCATTCTAAGGTCATTCCCATCAGGAACCCTGGTGCTAATGATTCCTTCAATAACACAGCTTTAACAGTGTAAGCTGTGACTAGACTTCAAACTATGACATATTTTTAAAGCAAATCTCATCTAAGGGAAATCAGAGAAATCAATTCCTGCAGATGAACATTCCTTTATTCTACAAACATCTAAAAATGCATTGTGTAATCTTGGCTTCTCTATAAATAATGAGCATCTTACCCTTCAGCTTCATATAGACAAAAATTCACCTGCTATTTTTTAAGTGTTGGAGTGAGCTGCTGCCATGCAATGAACATATTCTGCAGTAGACAAAATTATGATTAGCCTTGATAGAATTGTAGACAAATTTAATGGAGTTATGTTTAAGACTGCAGAGCTTATCTATTCCCCTCTGCTCCTGGCATGGCAAGACTCAGCTGATTCACTCTCTCTACTTACCTTGCAAATGAACTACCAGGTATTTTAAGAGTAGTCCTACTTATTCAAGTAGAACCAAGAAAGAATCTTATTTAGTGCACATCCATTATCACTAAATTATGTCACTTTTTTGACCTGAGCACAGAATTACATTTATCTGTCATTAATTACAGACACAATATCATTGTATTCTATTGCTGTAATGTCAAAATAAATTGATCTGAATTTACTAAGAAATAGTAGACAAAGAGAAGATATACAGCAAATTTATTTAAAATATAACCTTATGTATGATAGATGGAGTCTTTGCAAGATAGAAAAATAATAAGGTAATTAGTCTGTTGTTTAATTTTAAATTCATTGTTGTACCCACCTACTCCAGCTGTTCTCCAATGTCATAATTCTAAGATTTTATAGATAATTTAAATTTCCACATTTGATGAGCTGACTACTGTCTATGGACAGGCAGCTTTGTGTCATAACTGTATTGCACAGTGAAAAGCCCTAGGCAGATGTGTCATTTGCATTCACTGCTATACTGGGAAAATGATGAAGAAAAAAACAACTGGAAACTCCTCCTAATTCAAGGCAGAGACTTCTGATGCTACATGTTGTAACAGCAAGGTATTTCCAGAATTGTGTACTCCTGAGGGGAAAATGCTTTAAAGTTATCTATCCTAAAAATAATTCTGTAATAAAAATATAGAATAGCAACTGGCAATACTGTATTACACTTATATTCGGGAAAGCATTGAATTAAAGGGCATATTAGAAATTCCAGAGGCTCCTGTAAATGATTGAAATGAATTTATGAAACTCTTCAATGGGGAAAGAGCCTAATTGTACTGGAAATGCTTGGGAATTTAGATGTTAACTTTGACGGGTTTGGTATTTATAGCTGCTAGTATTCTGAATGACAGCATCTCCTCCTCCAGATTATCACAACTGTTATGACTGAGGTGCACTTTCAAACTTGCAAGACCATTTAGAAATGATACTGTGAGAAAATCACCAACTCTTTCTAAAGAATGATGTTGATGGTGAGTAGTTGTCTCCTCTATCACCTGTGATTTCTGTGATTAATTTTTATTTAATTTGTTCAGAATTCAGACCTTTTTTTTAAAATTAAATCTATTCTGCTTGAAAAGATCCTTAAAAATGGTATATAGGACAATTTTAAATTTCCTAGAGTTCATAATTAAGGTTTAAAACACCTTCAGCACCCATTCTATCCTATGACTTTTCTTTCCCTCTCCAAACCACACTGAGAGTATTCATGTCACTGAGATGTTGTAGGATAAATTATAGTTCAGAGATATTTAAATTATATCTCTTTTTGTTGCAGGTAGGACGATAATCAAGTTAACATCTGGCGGAGGGAATTACTTGGGAGAATACTATGTGCCTTAAGCACAGACTGGAAAAGGTTAGATGGAGACTATTTTGAGGAACTTAAGAGAAGTTGTCCATCTCTTAAAGAAGAGATATTTTTCAACAAGAACACCCACTGTAAATCTGGGAAAAGGATAACAGAAGTGAATTCTCTCACCTTTTGCTTGCCAGAAGAGTCTAGATACCTTTTCTCCCCACAGACACAAGCTTCCCCGTGGTTAAATTTTCCTACGCTTTTCTGAATTTTAGCAACTAACAAATTTTTCCAAGCCAATTGATGAATGCTGTCATTTCATTCCAGTAATTTTAGGATTTAGGTACTATCTTTTGAGTGGGAAAACATGGTGAAATCATACTGAAAGTCATACTCCATGCTCTAAAATAGCTGCATCTTCATTTCCAGATGAAGTATAAGGTGCGCGTTATCAAAAATATATTGTAAGGCTTGCATTATTATTGGACAGAAATGCATTGGGTGTTTCTCCCATTCAGAAAAAGCCACATGTGAGTCAGATGAAGGGAGTCTCAGCAGTAGCCTCTTCTACAGTTACAGCTGCACTGAGCATACTATAACTCTGAGGCAATAAACATGTGAACAACAATGTTTCATTCCTTGTAAGCTCCCAGGTGCTCTGCGGGGCTAGGCAAACCTGTAAATTTAATATGCTTCTCCTTTTTATAAAAGCATTGTCCTTTACAGATATAAATAAATATAGGTATAAATAAAATGCAGTGAATACACTCCTAATTTCAGGACCAGATAGGCTCTTTCATTGACTTTCTCCATGTAAAATTATTTGCCTTTCCATAACAACATGCTTTATGTACTCGTAAAGTCTTGTATCTTAGAAAAAAAATAAAAAAAAATCACAGAGGTTTAGGAACAAACTAGCTCCAAGATAATGTGCTGGTAAATCCCAGAATAGAAAAGTATTTAGTTATTGACAGCAATTCTTGTCCTTGAAATCTCAGAATTTTAGGCTTATTCACAGTAGGAGCCAGAAGAAATTGGCAAGAAGTTATTGTTCTTTGTTCAGTTTCCATAGCAGCAACAGCAATAAATTGGGGTGGTTTTATTAATTTTTTATTTCACCTTTACTAACCTCTCTTTTGCCTTCAAAATACTGGAAGTTTCTGTAGACATAACATATCTATCCCCAAACCTACAATTGCTCTGCTTCTGCCTAGGAGGAGCTGTGTTGCAACTAATATTGTTGTAGTATATATAGATATATGTTTGAGAATTTGTCATTGTATCATAATGATCTTATGTAGTAACATGGTGAAGTTTGCCGCTTATGAGGCTATCATGATGCAAACATTCTTCTCCCAGGCACTAATTAATATTCCAGTTTCCTCTTCCCCCTCTGGTGAGGAAGAAGCATTGTTGTCCAATGTTGTATCACAGGAAGAAGTTTAATAAGGCTGTGCAGCCTCACAGCAATCCCCAAAATGCTATCTGATAAAACTCAAACAGTGGCAGCAGTGCCTTCAGTCTGACTTCTGTAGAGCGTGGCTATTGCTAGTCAGCATTGATCCTGGTCCATATATAGGTCTGAGGTGAGCTACATCCTACACACAGACTTCTGTGGAAAAAGTTCAGGGTTAGGGTTACGGCAGTCAGATCCATGGGCACAGAGTAGAATACAATAGAGAATCAGTGTTTACAACAGCTACTTACATTGTAAACCCACTTAGGGATGACCTCTAAGTTAATATGTAAATAAACAAATCAAAGCTGAGAAGGGAGTAAGATGGACCTCTGGATATAAATATTCCTTCATTGTCAAGTAAAACAAGTCATTTTGTCCTCCTGTCCAAAACCAGCAGACTCAAAACTGAACTTTTCTTATACTGACTAGCGCATAATTATGTTAAAGAAATTAAGGAAATCAACCAGGTTTGGAACAAAGGCAAGAACCTCACTACTTAGTTGTGGGAGCCCAACCTGTTGTTAGTAAAAAAAAAGATTTTGTATGATTTCATATCTCTGGTGTATATTCAAAATTTAAACCACATTAGTGTAACTTCTTGATCCTCAATATGTGCTTCTCTCAAAGTAACCCTGCAGCTTTGAAATACTTCAAAATATGAGTTTAATATGGGCAGTTTAGGGACTGGTGAGTATCGGGAGGGCTGTTTCAGTAAAGGACAAGCTGCTCATATCTTCCCTTTGAAAACCTCTGTTGAATGCAAAATACATCCCACTTCAGTCAGTAACTCCCCTGAACCTAATGATTTTATTGACAGCTGCAACTCTGTCAATGCTTCTGGTTTATTTGAAATGGCTCATATAAGTCAAATGTATTATGTACACTTAAATTGAAACTGTTCTAGTCGTATTTGTTTAATAGCTTAGGCAAATGCTCACGTACTCAGTAATCATGGTTTAAAAGGGGAACAGGAAAAAGCATCAATAGTGTCAAAGGATCATGTTCTGATTGAAATCCAGGTAAGAGTTGAATGCTTGTAGAAAGAAGGAGAAACCAAGCTCAAGTCAAATCTCAAGTGCTATTATTAAATACTGGTAACAGGTAGCTCCAAATGTTTTCTGTTCATTTGGATGGGAACTCTCATGCAAATAAGTAGCTTTATGGGGTCATAATGTCAATATAAAAAAACCTCTGCAATAAAAAAATAAATCTTTTGACTGCCAGAGTTCAACACATATGGAAGCAATTGAATTCCGACAATGACTGGTCAGATTTCCCCAGCTACCTCCAACCAGTTTTAATCATCAATCTAAAGAGCAAATCCTGGTTTAGAATCTCTGACATTCCAGCTCAGGGCTTTGAATTGAGAATTCATCTGAAATTCCTGATGGTGAAGCTGAGCTCTTGCAAAATGCTGCAGATGTGGAAGACATGAGACTGTCTTAAATGCTTTTGTGAATACCTTGCTGGGAAAAATGAGAAAGGACAAGCGTAAGCAGTTCAAAAAGCAGTTCTATCTTGAAGGAAATAGGTGTGTATAATTGAAAAATAAATACCCAGTGCCCAGTCAGCTGTTCTTAGATCAAATTTTAATCTATAAAAACAAGGAAAAAAGCAAAGGTTGCCACAGAAACCAAACTTCCAAAATTTCCTCACAAAGTGTATTTCCTAATGTCTACAGCTTCAGTTTTGCATCTTTTTTCCTCTTTCATTAGCTGACTGGCGTATCTAATCTATTTATATTTCATAAACATTTAGGAAAAAATTGTGGACGAATGAACAGAGTTTTTCCATGCAGAAACTGAAGGTAATTTCACAAATTAGAAGAAATATGCAGATTTACATAATTAAAATAACATAATTCTGCAAATATTTCTAAAAATAAACTCATTACATGCAGGCAATAAAAAGGGAAGCACACAGAAGTGATGTGTCTTGCAGGTAAGACCAAGTGCGTGGGAAGAGAGTTCACCCCTCTGACAACTCAACCCAGTCTCCACTTAAATGTTCTTCTTGCTCTTTACTTGTACATATAATTTGGGGTTTACTACTGTGACCACTTTGACCTATGCCAATGGAACTGCCTCCATCTTCCTCTGCTAAAACAGCCTTCCTTGGGTTGTGGCTGAACATCCTTGGTTACTGCTCTGCTCTGCTCCGTTTCATTGCTTTTTTCGTGCTCAGATGTGGACAGAGTGACAGAAATGGTAATTTCTGTGTTATCATAGGGCTCTACTCCCATTCTTATTTGCCAGAAATTCCATAAAAGAAGATAGGATTAAACTTTTCCCATTTCTTTCAGCACTTTCCTCACAAATTAAACTCTTTCTACTACAGCAAAACAAAGCAATAAAACCCCAAATCCTTCACATGGCAGGTGCTCTGGAGGTCAGACATCTGGCTAACACATTTCTGTGGCCTCAGTTATAGTCTTTGATAATGAATTTCACTGTCAATCACTACTAAGATGTTGTTCTTACACAAGTAAGAGTAATTCTCCAAAAGACTGGAGAATTGTTCTAGAGAAGGAAACTCAGAAACAGAAAATGTAAAAGGAAGAAGTGGAAAAAAGCCCATCCCACCCCACGACAGACAACAATATTCCTCACCACCTGTGGGCAGATAGCTTCCTTAGTTTCCCATTCATTTTATGTGTAAAAGTTCACAAGGAGGTTATTCTCAGAAATATGTTTGTGCCAACCATTTTTATCATCTCAATCCACGTATCAGCATCAGTGTGGCCAGCAGGACCAGGGCAGTGATTGTGCCCCTATTCAAGGCCGCACCTTGAATCCTTTGTTCGGTTTGGGCCCCTCATGACAAGAAAGGCATTGAGGTTCTGGAGGGGGGGACCTTTTCTCTCTCTACAGCTCCCTGAAAGGAGGTTCTGATGAAGTGGGTTGGCCTCTTCCCCCAGGCAACCAGTAATAGGATGAAAGCAAACAGCCTCAAGTTGTATTAGGGTGGGCTAGGTTAGATACTAGGGAAAAATTGCTTTGCAGAAAGAGTTGCCAAGCACTGGAACAGGCTGCCCATGGAAGCTGGGGGCTCACCATCCCTGGAGGTATTTAAAACATGTGTAGATGTGGCACCTGGGGACATAATTTAGTGGTGGAACTGGCAGTGATTTACACTTTGATTTACACTCCATGGGAATACTAGAGGGAAGTACAATGATGTCCCATTCTGTATTTTTTATTTTATCTGTACCTAACAAATCTATAAAATCTTACACAAGTCTCCACTGATGAATAACATAGTCCTCTGTTTTCTAGTCTTTGGCACAGGTTTTGTATTCTTTCCATGAAAGATCATATGGTATTTGATTCCTGAAAAGTCGTTGCTTCAAATAGAAAACGAAACCGGTTTTTACAATAATATGAAGAACTACTGGAAGCAAATTGAAAGTTTCCGAGCCAGGAAAAGCTATACATAAAAACCCCCAAGATCACATCACCCTGACACAAAAATGCCTCATTACCTGTATTTTCTGAGCACAATCAAAATAGTAATAAAAGCCCCCTCTTTGCCAAACTGGGTTGTAATGCCTGTCATCTTCTGACATCACAACCACAGTAAATATTTAATTCAGCTTTAATCTCTGTAGGATTCCTTGATAAGTGAGCTTGTAGGACTAGTGGTGAGTTACAGATACTTGTTTTGCTGTATCCCTTTGAAAAACTCTGACTCTTAGAAGACCTATTTGACTCTTAGAAGACATTAAGAAAGTTAGTAAGCATGATCATTATTAATATACATGAATTATGTGGTTCTAAATATTTGAAATTATAGATTTTTTGTTCACAGTTTAAATAGATTATTTTTGTAGCTGCAAAAATCAAAAGGACTGATGATAAGAAATTGTAAAATTTTGGTTGTCATAACAACTGAGCTCACTGAGTTGAGAAGCCAGAAAAAGCTAATTATTTTTTTTTCCTCAATGTGCAAATCCTTTAGGGGTAGTTTTATTCAGCAGTCAAGTAACAATGAACCCAAACCTAAAAAAGAAGGAATATAATATAGGGAATAAACAATAACCTAATTCTAACTCAGACAAAACTCCTTTTGATTTCTGATCTTACTGAATTATAGCTAAGATTTTAAAGATTTTATTCTGAGATCTGTGCAAACTTATTTTGGAACGAAAGCACAGAAAAGCCCAATAGTGTTATTCTGTTATATTAAAGAATCAGATGCTGCCTCCACTGAAACAATTTATTACTTTATCCAGGCAAAGGGTCTTGAATTTAGTATTGACGGGGGATCCAGTCCTTAGATCAGGTAAATTACCTTGATTATACTGACCTTACTGTCAGAATGCAAATTTACCCTCAGAGAAGTTGAGTCATCATCTACAAATTTACTTAATTTTGTACCAAATCTTTGCTAAAAGATAATAATAAAACCATTTGAATTTAGCAGGAATCATTGATTACCTGTAATAAAAAGTTGCAGGTATGCCTACAGTTTTCATGCAACTTGTTTTCTTCTGTAACTCCATTCCCACTGAAAATTAGTCCAAATTTGGCCATTGGGCTCCGTGCCAACATCTTAAACAACAATCAGCCTTTAATAATACACAAAAGAAAAACTGTGCATGCTTTTTTTTTTTCAGTAGACAATTTAGTAGTGCATTAAACTGAGTTATAACACATACCATAAGTTGTCCCATTGCTGTATCTTTCTCTCTCACTGTTACAAGTGAACAACACATTTGCTGCCTGTGGCTTCACTGTGCCATATATAGAGCACAGTGGAGTTACAGAACTGCAGCTTTCCCTGCTTTGATAACAGCAGCCAGGATGCACTTCATGCTGTGTGACACCAAGCAGCTAAGCTCTCTACAACACTTTTATCCCCAACAGGTGAGCCTGGAGGCACCCCAAATATTGCATTATACACCCAGGCTGTCGGTTACTCATTACTTTTCCAAATGTTGATCATGCAAGCTGAATTTACTCTGTCTCAGGCAGAATTCTAATGGGTATTTGGTTACTTTTCTTACATAATCTACTTCTCAATAAGTCTTTCTGTGATTACTGTGACAGCTAACAATACATAATGACCCAACATGCTACCACACAGATGACTCAACAGATCTGCTAAGGAAACTAACTGCCAGTCCATCAAGGTAATGCACATTATCCCCTTCATCATGCCACCTAAATAAATATAAATTACACACTTTCTTATTTTTCTGTCCCGCTAGTCTGTTTTCTCTAGGTCCCTCACTCACAACAACACAGGATACAGAAAATATTTATGAGGAATTATTTTTGTTGCCTAATATATATTTGCTACTTCAAAACTCAGTATATCCTTCTGTGTGATCACTCATACATCATCTCAACTCTTTTAGTACAGAGGAAGTATTTTTTTTAGAAAATAAATGCCAGCAATTATCTTCAGAGAAAAAAAAAAAAGCTGTCTGGTACAGGCATATTTTATATACCTACAAGAACTGAAATATAAATGCTCTTCACTAAGTTTATTATGAATGAAAAAGAAATAGCATATTCTTTGATCTTACCTGGGGAAATATCCAAAAAGTCACTAATGACCAGGCCCCAAGAATGATCATGGATGAGCTTTTATTTTCAGCTGATGTTGTAAGACAGCACATCCTTGGAGGTTTTATCACCTTCTGGACAACAGTCTGAGGTGGGTGGATTCTCAGACTTTTGAGATTTATGGCAGAAAAAACACATTTACAGAGTAAAAGTAAATTTTAAAGATAAGATTTAAGAAAAATGAAACAAAAATAGGGTTAAATTAATAGCTACCAAAAATAGACTAGCAGAGGAAAGGAAAGGTAGTCACGCTTTATTTTCAGATCTTCTAAAGATATCAGTAGATACTCTATTGAATACTGACCAAGAAATCAAAGCAAACCCCCACAGTTATTTCCATTACTTCCTTTAGATTAAATTTGTAGTTGGCTAAATTTCAATGTGGTAATTCCTAATTTAAACTTACTTGAAAAAATTTCACCTTACTTCTTTATTTTTCTCTACTTTGCTGATTGAGTTGATTTATAACACTTCATTTGTTGACAGATATTTGACACAAACAGGGAATTGTTTTTCCATTTAGAATATGACAGCTTTGCCATTGCTTTCAGTGGGGAGCAGGTTTTTATGTATATTTTGAACTTAAATTCAATAAGGGAAATAGTACTTTTGAGGTACCAAGGTTAACATGCCTCTCAGCTCTTCCTTCATCATCTAATCAGTGAATGGCTTCAATCATAGCAATGTTTCTAATTTACAAAGCATTTTGGATATTTACTAAATTAACATTTAAATTGTGCTGCCTGTTATTCTGTTCATTCATAATTGAGGATACTAATAGGTGAATCAGCACTATAAAGCAGCTGTCAACAGGGAATTTATATTGCAATTAGTTTCTATTTACTGCTACAAAAAGTTTGGAGGACGTCTTACACAAATGAGTATTTTGCATGTGCAGTTGCTAGTGTAATAACGAAGGACTCCATTAATTATTTTTCCAATTTAATTAGGGAGCACAAATATTTATTTTATCAACAAAATTGCAGGATAAGTCAAAGCAGCACAGGCAGATTGAAAACACTCGAGATTAATTATTTTAACTTCAGAAAGGTATCTGGCTCAGTATACTAGAAGTAAACCAACAATCCACATTGTAACCGATGCTGGTAATTGTTGTTGAACTTTTATAAAACAGGCTGTATTACTGGTTTATTTCATAGAGAAGTATGCACAGAAAACCTTAAGTTGTTAATGTAAGAAGACACTGATCTCTGTCAGAGGACTTGCTGCTGGGTCTGTGAGGACAGATGAGGACCGGTTGGTGCTCTGTCTCAGCTCTGCCAACCAGTATGGAAGGAACCAGTTCCATTGCCAATGCTCATGCACATAAGCATTTGCATTAATTAGAATTTATTCACATAAACAAATGTTGAAGGATTGGGTTATGATCTGCCAGGTATTTCTTATAAAGGCTTGTTAAGAAAAATCATAAACTATTGGTATTTCATGTATCACTTTAACAATTTAAAACATGAAAGTTGAATTTAAGCTCATGCCAATGCTGTTTTTACAATCAGTCAGGTTCCATTACTTCCTTGGACTAGACTGTTTGAGAGCAGATGGTGAATAAGATGAATCCTTCTCAAAATGAGCAAACATGGAGGACTAAAATACACAGTCTTTTTTCAGTGTATATTTAGAAAAACTTCTATACATATTAAATAGGAAAAACTTGCAGCTGAATTTGTCTAAAGATAAAACTGACCAAGACTTTACACTGTAAGAAAGCATTTTTGACTGTTTTTAATTTAGCCCACCTTAATGATGTAAGCTTCCTATGAATATTTTTGAATTTCCAACCAAGAAACTATTGACATGTCTAAAATTAAATTTACAAAATTATATCCCATTCTCTCTCTATATAAGTTAGTTAAGATGTTCTTAACAAATCCCTATTGCCTCCTTTAATTGAATTTTTCCTGCCCCATCAATCAAAATGTTAGTGACAGTTTTAATTATTTAAATTGCAAAACAATATAAGTACTAGTGGTTGTTTCTTAAATTTCTTAAGACAGAACTGATGAATATCTGTCTCAGGCATGTAATTGCAATAGTATCTATGTCATAGACTTTTGAAAGCTGTTTAGTTTTGATTTAAAACTACAACAAATGGTGTGGGGCTCGTTTGTGCAATTAACTGTCCTTAATTAAACTTTTATGTTTCAATACTAATCTGAATTCCTGCAGCTTCATTTTTCAGACATTAGATTTCATTATAGCTTATTCCATTGGAGTATTAACCATTACTATAAATCTCTCCTTCCTGAGATGTTATGGCATCTAGCTCATTCAACAACATTAATTTTTCAATTCCATCTATAAAGGTCCTCTTCAGGTCTGCAAACTATCGAACTTGAAAATGCAATGCAGAAGAAGTTGTCTATTTTTCTGAAGACGCTGAAAATCCTCAATTACTCAATTATATTGTATTTTCAAGAAGGGAAGCATCTTACAAATCATAAATGATTCTTGACAAAAGAATATAAAGCAGTACAATAGCAAGATTTTACTTGCTAAGGCATCAGTGCAGATCATGCTCTAAAAATGGAAGAAGAGTCTAACTGCAAATCAGAAAATGCCTAGAAAAAATTGGAGGAGTTGCTGATTCTTTATTCTGATGTGAAGGTCAGACCGAAAACCTCTAACAGGAGATGGAGTGGCTGTCCAATTGCCAGGGATTCAAGTAATCTACCTCTGTATTTAACTCAGCTTGGTTTGTGCATTTCAATATATGCTTACTTATGTAGGTTGTTTTCACCTATCTTGTCGATAAATTTTGTATGGTTTTTATCTCTCTCATTTTCAGAAAAAAAAAAAAAAAAGCAGGTGACACTGGATTTTGTTGTTGCTGATCCCTTGAAACACAGCTAATATAATCCATTTTGAAAGTCTGCCTTGGGTTGGTGTCTGAGCCTGGAAAATAAGTAAATCTCTAAACGGGATATTATACAGACATGTTTCATGAAGCACAACATTTATTTCATTTTGAAGTAATGGGACACTAAGCCTTATCAGTACACCTGAATTTATTGATGAAAGTCAGGTTGAATTAAGGATAAAAAAAAAAACCTGCTCCTGTGGTCAACATGTCTAGTGATCCTCCAGACACACAGCGACCAACTCTGACCTGGGGGTTTGCTTTTAGATGTGAATTTGCTTGACAGCTATTAGTGCTGACCCCTGCAGCAGTGAGGTCTCCCCTTTAAGTAGGTGGGGTTTTGTAAAAACTTACAACAGTAGGCTTTGCCATTTTCCTTTTTTTCCATTAGATTTGACAAAACAACTGTATCATTGCTAGTATTTCACTTGCTGAGGAAGAAAAAATTGTTATTTTAACTACAGGTTCTAAACCAGCAGAGACATTGTTTGTAAGTGCCCCTTCCAGTCCCTCCTGACTTTGAAACACATACAACTTCATAGCAAGCAGAATGGAAAGCAGCAAGCTGGAAATGGGTAAAAGCCCAGAAAGTCAGAAAAAAAACTTTAAAATTGGTATTGACTGTCTATTTTATAAATATCCATTGGGCAGCTGATGCATTTTCCAAACATTAAACTATCCGCTATTTTATTTTATATTTATCTCTAAATGAGATATATATTTGTCTCTAAATGAGACAAATCTGTTAGTACCATGACATTACCAAAAGCAACCTGAGTGAGAGTGTCATCTCTTGAAAAGGTTACTACCTTTTTACCTATTTTCCTTGTGTGAAAATACTGTGAATGACTGGTCATAGATGCTAGTAACAGGAAGCTCTTTTTATCCATTACAGGGCAGCTGTGAAAGTGTATAATATTGAAAAAAGCTAAAAATATCAACTTTTTCTCTGTAGCCTTGTAATTTCCCCTAATTTAGGGCAAAAAAATGGTCAAACTGCTCTTTTAGAATGAAATATGACTGTAGAGTGCAATGGAGTGTTGCTCCAACAAGATCAAACCAACAACACTTTGACATCCGCACCATGCCATGGTGCTGGAAATAGTTTTTACAAATTTTCCCTGGGTGTAACACTATGCTGATTCCACTGCTTTTTTTCCTTTTCACAAAACAAGCTGTGCTGAAGCTCTCTTGAAGTCTCTGGACTGAACACATTTTTGCAGTGTCTGCACCTGAGATTCTACAAGCAGTGGAGACCTGGCAGTGACTGGTGGGGTCTGAAGATAACATTGAAAGCCTGACACAGTTTCTAGATTGGTTAGTTTTACCTTTAAAAGTTGGAACATCTTAAATCTTAAATGTGTTTTCCAAAATATTTCCAGGTAAATGTTAAAATTGTTTGAAATTTAAAGCAGAATCCCTACAAAAATAAAGGCAAAACGTTAAATATTTCTGCTTTCTCAGCAGATATTCAAATATTTCTCAGCAAGCCAGACGCATATGTTTATTCCTCACTTTAATAACATAGTGCAAGAATAAAAATTAAAAAATTACCATGTGTTCCTCTCTAACAGTTCAGTGCTGCCAGAGTTTGTACACCCAGTAGTGCCCTTGCAGGCTGTTTGAGCTCAGCCTGTCTACAGAGCCTATTGTTTCCTGGAGCAGAAGAGAGAAGGCCATTCAATGAAGGAACCTGGGCAGTGACATCACTGCAAAAGATATATTTTTTCAGAAGAGCGAGCAAGATACTTCCCAAACATCTGGAAGATGTTGCACTTAACCATGCCAATGACTGTGATGTAAAGCACAAGACAAATCCTTTCAGCCCCAGCTGATTCCCTGTAGCTGATTGCAGTGGTAGTAAGGTTTGACATTCTGCAAACATGCCAGCAGTATGGACTCTCATCTAAATTGAGCTTTTAGTTTTACTGGAGTGCTGTTTTCCTACATGCTTTATGCCAAAGGCCTTATATTATCATAAATCATAAATATTTAAAGCAGACATGATCCGAATTTTTGGTTCTCGTTTTTTGTTCAAAAGTTCAGTAAGAAATAGCATATGAGATTGAGACAGAGATGAAAAAGGGCATGGAAAAATGGTGAGAACTGAAGGTTGATGAAGAGCATATTGTTTAATGTCTAGGAAATGCCAGTACCAATAACATCTATTCATTAAATTCCAGTAGGAGTGTAGTGACACAGATGTTGGTTGACATATGTGGCACAGACATATTCTACTGTGCTTCTTCAGTTCAAAAGAATTAACAGAGAAATATATTCCTTTTCATGTTTTACAGGAGGATAAGGAGAAGTGAAGTGACTTAGGCATGGTTATAATACATTAGGCTGCACTCAGGATTATTATCTGAGTTTTGAAGTACAAAAGTTACACCGTTGCCAGGGAAATCTTCTTCTTTTTCACAAAACAAGTAATGGTGCACTGCTAAAGAACATAAGAGAGAAGATCACAGAAACAGTTTTTCCTCTGTTGCTGGAGCACCTGATATTGAAAATATAGTAATAACAAAACCACATCAAAACAGTAGAATATTTTCTGAAAAAAAAAAAAATAACCCCCCACTCTATTTTATGTGGGTGCAGACTCACCTCGAATTCTGTGTGCAGTTTTGGGTGCCACGATATTAAAAATATATAATGCCATTACAGAGCGTCCAGCTGAGGACTACAAAGATGGTGACAGCTCCAGAGGGGAAGCCATAAGAGGGGTGGCTGAGGTCACTTGGTCTGTTCAGCTTGGAGAGGAGAAGACTGATGGGAGACCTCATTGCAGTTACAACTTCCTTGGGAGGGGAAGAGGAGGGGCAGGCACTGATTTCTCTCTAGTGACAAGGGAGGGGACCAGACTGAATGGCCTGAAGTTGTGACAGGGGAGGTTTAGGTAAAATATTAGGAAAAGATTCTTCACCCAAAGGGTGGTTGGACACTGAAACAGGGAAGTGGTCACAGCGCCAAACCTGCCAGAGTTCAAGAAGCATTTGGACAACTCTCTCAGGCACCTGGTGTATTTCTTGGGGTTGTCCTGTTCAGGACCAGGAATTGAATTTGTAAGATCCTTGTGGGTCCCTGACAATTCAGGATACTTTATGACTCTATGTAGTTTTACTGGATTGTGTCTGGAGTATTCTCCAGAGTAACAAAAATTTTCTGTAAAGAAAGGCAAAGAAATGTGCAGGAGGTGCACAAGAAGAAAAAGTTCCTTGACACCCTCCAGTACTGATGATTTTGCACAAAATTCAGGTGATGAGTGATAAAAGTAAACATGCAGAGGAGATAGCAGTGGTCTAGCATGAGAGAAAGTCCAACAAACACAAAGGGATATTAAAAGGAAATGCCAAGGAGTGTACTAAGAGCAATTATACAGACCCACTAATAATTAGAAGATATGGAAAAGCTCCTTGATTCATCAGGGTGGAAACACAGCTATGCAGGTGATCTGCACAGGGTCCTCTATATTTGGGTGTTTTCAACTGTGCTACATTGAATTATATTTCATGCCCATGATCATTTGGATCCATTTGTTCAAATAATGTCCTGGTTTAGATGATAGACTTTCTTTCTAACAGGGAATGGCATCAGGGTTATGTTGCTCTGCAAAATGATGGTAATGCAAGTAGACCATTGATGTCCTTTCCTGGTGAATTTTTTCTTTTATTTAGATTATAATATTGAAGGATAAAACATGACAAAATGGTATAGAAGAGGCATGAGGTCTGTTTCTATCTCTGACATAGTGTTTTTGCACCACCCAGGGGGGTTACATATTATAACTCTCAACATACCATATAATTTATGGCCTTTGCTGTTTCCATAACTGGAACAAGGCATCAAAAGACCTGAAGCTGAACTTTTGCTTTATAGACACCCAGGGATTCAGTTCTGCATGTCTGACCTGCCTCATCTGAAAAGGGGAGATGCTGCTTTTCCAAAGGCAGTATGGAATTAAATGTTTTAATAGTAAGAAACAGAAAAGGCAATAATTTTATTTTCTAATATACATCTCTAGTATTTTGTATACCCAATGCAGACTGCCAGATTTCTTCCGTGTATTCACTGGTAATTATTATCATTATCTGAAAAAAATTTGCATCAAAATAAACATAATTCAAAGACCCCTGCTATGAAAAAGCCTAATACTTGCCCTGTTAATATTCTCCAGAATTAACATCTCTAAAGCGTATTAAAGTATGAGATAATAAAGACAGTCCTAACTGTCCTATTTAGGTCAGAATCTTGCATGAAAAATGTAGGGTAGAAATTCCTGAGTCTCATTCAATAGCTACTCACTTATCTACACTCAGATTACTGCTCTTCCAGGGTCTATTTTGGCTTTTTTTCTAGAAAGAAATGTAAACAGAAGCAGTTGTGAAACAACACAGAAGGTCTTAAACAGCTATAGTTAATGTAAAAGGACATATTTGTACGCTGAAATGAAACACCTGGAACTTAAAATGGGAATTCATATTTAAACACTCTAAATATTATAATGATATCTTCAGCAGTATCTCCTTAGCTAACATTTCTGTCAGGATGGCCCAGTTTTGCTAATCTTTTTACCTCAAGGTGTGAGTTTGCAGAAATAATACTTAATTGTCAGCTGGAAAGACTATGCATAACTTTGGTTATGGCTTGCACTTAATTCCTTAAGTGTGTTACAGCTTTGGAGACTTGTAATAATAAGAATAGGAGAAGTCTAGAAATTTAGTATCATACCATTTAAAGAATTTTATGTATAGTATTAACCAAAGTACAGGCCAGTTTTGCATAATTTTTTTTTTTAAGAGTAAAATTGCCAGGCACTCAAAACAATAATTAAAAAAAATCATTTCAGTCTGATAATTTAATTTGAAATCAATATTTGTCAGCATAGTTATTTCACATTCAGATTCTTTGATTTCATATTTGGCTTCATACGAATTTGTCAGGTGAATGTAGTTCTCTTAGCTACCATTTGTGTTAGTCATTCAATTAGCACATACTGTTTAACATTCAGGTTTTCTCAGTGCCAGTACATGTTTTCAGCTCAAATTTTGTGTTTGAGAGTTTTTAGCAGTGTTACCAGAGCTCTGCATAAAATATTTAATGACTTAAAGTACCAAAATAAAATTGCTTCTTTGTTGGGCTATTGTTAACATTAATGTTCATGAGCTAAAAGGAGATGCTATGGGACATATTTTCACAGTGAGCTAGATGGCATTTTAATCCTTCAGTCACACTGAGTATAATTGGAGACAGGTGGCTAAAGCTCCACATTCAAAGAAGTTCTCTCCATTCTGATATGCCTAACAAATCCTTAAATTCACCCTGTTGTATTTTACCAGTTGAACTTTGCAAAACGGAAGATATCATAGAGTGCAAAGCCTGTGTATTCATTTAGCTAATCCCACATGATTTCAGGCAGTTTAAGGTCATACAATGCATGGTTACAGTATCATGTTTCATAGATTTTACACCAGAAAACACTACAATGGCCATCTATTCTGACCCCAGCTTTTTCCTGGCCACAGCATTTCAGACATTTTTGCGGTGGAGAGACGATTACTTCATCTTGCAGAAGTAAAGCTGATTCTGGGGAGGATGGTATTTTGCTCAGAAACTTGATTTATGTTTTAAAAAGTAGGTAATTTAAAATGAAGCATGTATAAGATGATACATGTATAAGAGGAATATGAAATTTCAAATCTTTAGGATTTTAAACAGCAGAGGAGTATGATTTTAGGCAGATTACTATATGACCAAAATTTGCATGAGTTTGCATTGATAATGATTTTGCCTTGATTTGTCAGATGGGACTTTATGCCTCTAACACTGGTCCCTGGCAGACAGCATGGATTATTGATCTAATCCAAGAATGTGATTCATATGTCCTTAATTAAAAAAATGCCTTAAAATCAAACATCTGGATGAAGAATGCTTCCTGTACTCTGAAATTTTCAAATTACTTAACAAGGGAGACCATGTTCTGTACGTTATTGTTAGACTTATGCCACCTGTTTCTCATAGAAGCAATCAGAGAGGTATAAAGCCAGACTTAAATAATTCAAACACATGAAAAATGACTTGCATTTGAAACTCCAGAATATGCATTTTCAAAGACCTACTTTCTATAACCCAGCTTCCTGGACTAGACATGTCTGGTAACTCAGAATATATTTACCCAGGTCTGTTGAGACCTCTTCCACTTGTTCTAGAAAACTTTAGTTGGCTGAAAAATGCACTGCAGAGATCTAATTTTAAAGCAACATAAATATATTGTTCCCAAATTTTATATCATAAACTATGATTTAAGGCACTTATTCTGAAGAAAAGGAGACAGATTGAATTCCTATTGTTCAGGTCATGTGAGAAAAACCATTTAGGCAGCACTATAGCCCAAATCTTGTGAACAGGGTCAACAACACAGTACAAGGTGTGCTTGGAGTCTCCCATTCTGGCTTTCAAAGCTCTAAGATATGAGTAGCAGGTGCGGGTGTATTCCAGAACAGTTCACAACTGACCTATTACAATCTAATGTCCCAGCGTGCAACAATATTTAATTTTTTTTCCTATGTCACATATAAGTAATTCTCTTTGCTGTACAACTGACCATTTTTAGTGGGAGCAAAGCAGAATAATCCTCTCTATTTTTTCATTCCAGAATGAGGGAAACCTAGCCTTGAATAGACACAGAGTTATGCTTTTGAGTTTCTTAAGGGCTGACAAAGGTATTGCGATCATTAGTTTTCAAGAAAATTATCTAAGAAATAATTAGTATATATTCAAATAAGATAGTCAACACTTTTTAAAACAGCAAGCACTTTCTAGTCCTTATGGTTCATTTCTACGTCATAGAAGAGATTCCAGTTTTTCTCCAGTTACCATTCTCTTTCAATGGCTGGAGTATCTTGGACAGTATTTTTTAGGCAGTTCAGGCTTTGTGATTGTGCTGGTTTAAAGGTAAACTGGCAGGAGAAATAAACCCAACTCAAATGAGATTAAAAGTCAGAATGACAATTTTAATAACAATAATATAATAAATACAATTTTATAGCTGAACAATTGATTTTAACCCACAAAACCCAGCACCCTGGGGCACAAACAGAATGGTGTTCGTCAGCCCCCGTGCTGAACCCCACGTGGGCCCCACTGAATCCAAAAAACAAAAAAGGGAGGAGAAAAACCTGCTGATGTCAGCGATGGTTGCAGTCCGGCTGAAGTGGTGGTCGCAGTCCAGCCGAGAGCGGTGGCTGCAATCTCGTTGAGCGGGGTGGCTGCAATCCAGCTGAGAGCTGTGGTCCCAGTCCAGTCAAGGCTCTGGTCCTCCTCTGGATCCCATGAGTGGAACTAGAAGTCCCCAAGATCTCAAGATTTTGTATCCTCAGTTCAGGCTGGAATGCCCAGCCCCTTTCCCAGGGCGGGGAGTTCCACAATGAGTGAATGGGTGTGCTGGGTGTGAGGACAGGAACATCTTATCTCAGAGGCCTCTTCACACCCAGCTTACAGCCTGCGGGGTCAGGTGTGCTCTGGGCAGCTGCTGCAGATAGTCTATAGCTTCTGGGAAATGGCATAGAGGGTGTAGAATACACAGTTTGGGTTACAGCCACACAGTGATGAACTGGTCCCAGCTGTTCTAACTAGGACAATGATAAAGGAGCCTTTTGGCCACATCTGTCATAAGAGCGCAAAACGTGCTGCTGAAGTGCTACCAGAGTCTGTGACACAACTGTGTCATGTCTAAACTCATGTGCTTTTCAAACAATGCTTGGTCACTGCTCAGGTGTGAGGAGGAACTGAGGAGCATCCAAAAGAAAGCAGAATGGATGCAGTTATCCTCATTTTGGTAAGGAGGGAGTAAGCATAGCTGCCTGAACACAAGCCATGCTGTGCCAGTTAGATGGGTAGAGGTGCTACCTGTCCTGTGTTCCTGCTATAGAAATGCAGATGGCTGCCTACCTCGGGGCAACAGATTTCTTGCAAGGTAGCCCAGATTCAGAATTTTGGACATGTAATTTTTATTAGTCTATATCCTTGTATATACCTAGCATAAGTTCAGCCAGGTGAAGAGCTCTGTTCCACAAATGGGGGAGAGCTTGCAATGTGACTGTAAGGTCTTGTGCCTTTGTGTTATGTCAATTTTGCTGTTGACAAAAATTTTGTTCAAGTACTTTTATGGTGAGAAATTATGACTAGCACCAATTATCTGAAATTGGTGGATTTATGTACTGATTAAAGCACTGCTCAGTATATCTCTAATGAAAGCCTGCTTCAGCAAATTGTCTGAAGCACTCTTTTCAAGCTTGCTAAGGATTGACAATGAAAAAAACAAACAAACAAAAAAGTCAATTAGTTTTAATCCTCACTAGAAGTTCTCTTATCTATCTTGCTTGCTACCAGCAAGTAATCTATGCAGTAATAAACAGATAGTTCTTTACTAAATTTACTTCAAGGCTGTTTGTGTATACTCAATTTGTCAGTTCCATAATGACTCAACGCTTTCATAAAATATACACACAAATAATTTCTAAGAAAGACATATGATTTTTTACTTCAGAGAGGTCAAAGCTGAGCCAAAGTACCTGATAATATTTTCTTTTTATTGAAAAATATACAACAGATTGTACATGTATATACTTCATTTGGAAATGAAAAAGAACAATTAAGACTTGCTTTGATGTGAAAAACACCCTATGCATTTTATCTCCTAGACAGACAAAATGTGATTTTGACAGTCTTTGAAGCTCTAGAATAGGCAGAGCAGTCATCAAGTACTTCACATAGAGGTGCAAGAAGGTCTGGCTACATGTACCTCTGCTACATAAGAAGTGGGAAATGGTGTCCTGCACTTGGTAAACCCAACAGACAATGAGGTGGGTGTGGGATGATGAATAGGGTTAAAATTTAGAGGAGACTCAGAATTCTAGGGTAAAAAGCAGCTGCAAGTCCCTGGATGGACTGCAGTGGACATGCTCCCCATACAAGATAATCATCTACTCAGGGGGATGAAAGGGAGCATGGAACGAAGCGGAGATTATTTGACCCCCCTCCATTCAAATCCCAGCAGAAAGGGGGAACACTGTGGCACTGTGAAGATCATGAGACCGTACAGTACCCATCAGCCAAGGGAGAATCAAGGTGTTCTACTGCTGAGCCAACAACAATGTTGAAAACCTCTCCTCAGGTGCCAAGCCACGACCACCCACCTCCCATTAGATATGGTGAGAGAACTTTATACCAATCAGAAATAAGAGGTATTTGTGACTAAATCCGCTCAAACTCCACCAAAAATATAAAGAAAAGCATAAAAGTAAGCTAGGGATAGGGACAAAATTGGAGAAAACTCCACCAAAACTGATGGGACCAGTTGATGGGCTGAGCCCATCTTCTCCCCCCACAGGGACACCTTGTCTAAGAAATGTACCCTATGTGTGTTAAATGCTGCTTTTAGGACTAGAGCTTTTGTTTGTGCTTGCTCTATAATATATCAGTTGATTGATTCGCATTAGAGCTTATGCTGGCTCAATATATATGTAGATTGCTTTAAAACATATCTTTGCAGTAGACACTATGACCAACAATCTGTCACAATTTGTATTAATAAAAAGTGCTATACTGTGAACTGTTAAGGTGAATCCTTTCAGTTTCTGGCAGTGGATAACACCTTGGCAGGACCCACTGAGGGCTCTTCACTCTATTGGGTCCTCTCTAACAAGGGTGGTCAAAGTACCCTCTAACCTGTGAATCTATTGGTGAAAGGTCTCATTATGAGACCCTGACAGACTGTCGGACACCAGGGGCTTGACTTTCCTGGGGGTACTGACAGGCAAAAACCTAAACTTGCTCCTTTCACATGGCAGGTGGGTCACATAGTCAAGGAAGACTGAGATGTCCTTCAGCGAATTAATTTTGCTCCCACTGATTTGTGTTGTTTAATTTAGAAAGTGTATTTTGACTTTATAATTTTGAATAAAATTTTACATTACTCATATACATAAAGACTATATTTTATATAAAAAAACAGATGTCATTTTTTGATCTAAAACCGCCACACAAACATGGGTTTCAAAGTTAAACGGGAGAGGAAAATTGGTTACTTTTGTCTTCTTGTCAATGTTAAAATAAACATATTCCATCAAAAGCTATTTTCATTTGAAATCTAGCAGGACTGTACTTTGATTAAAGAAATACTACATCACATAATTGTTCATTTAGATCTCGGCATCTAGCTCATTTAAATGTTCAGGTCTACTTGAAGCTATAGTTGCATAAACTGTCCCTCTTCCTTCAATTGCATCAATCATAAAATAAATACAATTAGTTATGTTCCATTAAGAATAGAAAGTTTATAGAAAGCTGGTTTTTCTACATCTTTTCTATTTTACACCTCGTAAAGATCAGGAAGGATGTATTCTTTCATTTAGGAAAAATAAAATAAAGGGAGTTGCCAGGTTAAAGTTTATACTTAACTTAGGAACACTTCTTCCAAGTACAGATGCACTCTGAATTTTATTCAATTATGTTTCAAAATTCTAAAACACAGAGGTTGTAATTATTCTAACTATCCATGTGAGAATTTAAAATAAAAATAAACTCTTTTGTGAACCAGGGCCCTAAATTCCTGTTCTCCTTGGTATGTATGAAAATTCCCACTCATAAAACACAAGAATAATCTTGACCACTGTTCCTACAATAATCTGAGTTTCTTCCATTAATGTTTTTAAGAAATTCAATTACCAGTGATCCACATATTCTAATTTTGTGGTGCTATAGGATGCATAGGATGCAATAGTATTACCATCCCCTCACCACCCCAAATATTAATAAAATAATATATGGAGAACTTATTATCAGATTAGCTAGCTGAATTCAGAATTCACGATTTCCAGGTATGGGTTTTAAATCATACATGAATTCTCATTCAATAACCTTCAAATTCCTGTTCAGTTTTGATAAATAAATCATTATCTCAACTATGTTTTGGGATCCTAACAGACTTTATAACGGGCTATGTGAACAATCTCATCTGTACAAGTGTTCCTGATATGCATGCTATTCACATGAGACATAGCAGCCAACAGACAAAGAATGACACTATCTAAAAAGACTTTATTATGCTTGTACTTATTAGAAGTTTGCAACCAGCGATGCAATCTTAAGAAGTTTAATTATGTTTACATTCATTAGAATCACACAGTCAGCTCTTCTCCAATTACTAACAATTTACAACTTTTATTACTATTTTTTATCTAGAGGTTTGCCTCATCAAGGTCAAAGCCCTTGCAGAGTCACACTGTTTAGCCAGTTCCCCAGAGGTGTTTCTAGATGAACATTTGGATGAGTTATGTAGTCCAGAAAGAACCAGGGCCAATTTTTGGACTCCTGAGATTTTTTCATGAGTGCAACTAGTACTGCTGTAATGCTAATGTTGCTTAGATGTGAATAGCTTCTGCAGAAAATATTTCAATTTTTAATGCTGTTTAACAACATATAAACAGAACATGACATTGCACACAGTGTTGTTTCACATCCTTGCAAATTTCTTCATGATTGCTGATTATTTTTACAGTGTTATATAATTGTACTTCAGAACTTAACTTTCACTTACAAGTCTGAAACCCTAGGATTCAGTAACAACTTCAGTATGTGTCCTCCCCTCAGCAATCCCCTTCTGCTTCCCACTTGTGATGTGACAGCACCTGGGCTGGGCACAGAAACTACTCAGAGGAATAGCTATTTCAGTTATGCAATCCATTAACTTTCCTCAGGATATTCTGTCCTCATTTTTGAGACTGCTATGCTGACTAGAGCAGTAACAGTACTGATTATTAATGAGGTATGTTAATTTACACTAGCTGAGAAAGAAAAGTAGGAAGATTAAAAGAAGTAAGAAAGGTTTAAAAATCTGTCAAAATTTTAACCTCATGTGTTCTGACTCTCTTTAGCCAGAATGAGCATCGTCTCAGCTAAATATTACAAAGAAACTCCAGAATCATGTATTTTATTTGTGTGTTAAGAGGAGGTGATGGAAAGTCTAGTTGTCAAAATGTAGCCAAAAACCTAGGCATCCAAAATAAAGATTATGGGACTTTTTTTTGGTTCTTTGATTTCTAGTAATACCTTTTTCTTTGCCAAGTACCAAAATTCTTAATATCAGAATCCTCATTTGTCTAATAAATATTAATAAGAATTTACACAATATTGTTAAAAAATATTACATCACGGGCCTCTCAGGGAATAAAAGCCTCAATTGTTTCCTAGGGAACAGCAATTTCTCTACTAGAATACCTAAGAAGTTCTGCAATACAAGTAAGAAAAATTCAGCTTTATATCAAGTAAACACCCAGAGCTGAGGGACTGGGAGAAGTTAGCTGTGATTCCTGGAGGAGGTAGTTGAAGCTCAAGGTGCAATAAAATACAAGGCATATTGTCATGAGTTTTTTTGATATTCAAAGTTTGTAAGGAAGTCCTTCTACCCCATGTATTAGAATAAATGTACTGAAAAAGATAAAGCCTTAGTGAATGTAATCAAATTATCCAGAAAAAGCTGTAGTTGCAGCTGGTCCTCCAGTCATAACCCACATTGGAACCTGTGACAACGTCTTATCATAGGAGGAACATCCCTGTTCCCACTTCCACATTCAAATAATTGAATGAAACTTAAAAGTCAAAGCTCTAGATTTATTATTAAATATCCAATAATAAAATTATTTGGGGTATGTCTACTGCAATAATATTCACACTGGGTACTACTTGAGGTGAATTATTCACAGACTTTACTAAAGTGCATGGTCAGAAGGTCAGCTGATGTCAAAGGGTTCACAGATTGTTTAGACTGAGTTCTAAAAAGCTGGGATATTTACACAGAACTGGGAAAAAATTATAGGCTGTATATTTAGTTTAGAAGGTATAAATTTATTGTCATAGTCTGTGTAGATAGTCTTTTTCATTAGGATGTGAGCAATTCTCTTTGAGATGCAAATACAAATACAGAAACTATTACTAAAAAGGTAAATGTATTTGAATATCAAATAAAGTTCGAGCTCCACTCAAGGAAAAACAGGGAAAGTAAATTGATCAGAACTAGTCCTACAGTCTCTGAGCAAAGTACAGTTTATCCTAAATTACCCCAAAAGAATTTCATAATTGTAAGAAGCAATTCTGATAAGACTTCAATACAATTACCCCACCCTGGGCATTAAATTGTCGTTTTCTCTAATTAAACAATGTGTTTTCTTAACTATATTTCATACAGCTCTTTTAAAAAGTATAGCTCTTGCCTAAGAATTTGGTGTAAGCGTACATACCCTGTGCTAACAAAAAAATTTAAGTGTTAAAATCTAAAGCAAAATGAAAAAAAGATATAACCAAAATGTGAATGGTGTGTGTGCAACAATATAATTTACTTCCAATAAACATAATTCAGCACATACACAACTACATTTGAGTTGCATTTTTTTTAATATATAAAGGAGTAGTACCAAAACAGTATATCGCAGAATCACAGAATATTCTGAGTTGGAAGGGATCCACAGGGATCATTGAGTTCAACTCAGTTCTGCCCAGGATGATCCCCAAGATTCACACTGTGTGCCTGAGAATATCATCCAGATGCATCTTGAACTCTGTCAAGCTTGGTGCTGTGACCACCTCCCTGGGATCCTGTTATATGAAGGGTTAAATCTAAAGCAAGAGACTGACAGCAAAGCAGATTTTCATTGCCTGCATTCTCAGTGTTTCCCCTCTGGGCTCGTCATTCACAGAACTGGAAAAACCTACCCCAAAGCAAAGAATCATCAGAAGTTTTAACTCACTCTGGAAAAATACAGATTGCCAGCACTTTCCTGTGCAGGAAATTTCACTGAAATAGCAATTGCTTGATTCAGCTGCCTTGGAATTCTCACCTTGCCCAGGACCCCATGTCAGTCCCTGCCCCAGTGATGCTACAGCAGGGCTGCTTTCCAGCTCCTCCCAGCCCATCCCTGACTGGCCATGGGTCTCACTGAGCCAGGTCCAGCCTGGTCCTATCCCCAGGGAGGTGCCCGATGCCCAGGGCTGGGGCTGTCACCAGCGCTGTGCTCCTGGCTGGGCTGGGCTGGGCTGGGCTGGGCTGGGCGGCTGCCGGCTCCTGGGGGCTCCTCATGGCTCCCGGCCCCGGGGGCTTGCACCGTGCACTGATGGCTGTGACTGTCTCACTGACAGTGAGATCTTTGCCAAACTCAGTGTAGGCACAGGGATGCAGGGGCATTACTGAAGTGTTGCAACAGCAAACCAGCAGCAAACACCTTCCTATTCATCCCCCTACCCTCCCCCCCTTTTCTTCTGCCTATCACTCTTTGAAGGGTTGCTGCACTAGGCACAGCACCAGTGCTGTCTCGTTGACATATGTTCAATCTGCTCTTAGCACACTGCTCTTTTTTGACACCAGTGTAGTTCCTGAGTGATCACATCACCCTGTCCCAGCCATGTCCACACTTGGATGTCAGAACAGCCTGTTCCAAAGAGTGAGAAATATTGAAATCCCACGACTTGTCACCTGGAGTGACACGTTCCTGAGGAGAGCTGTGAAAAGTTCTGGGAGTACATGAGAGTCAGAGGTTAATACAAAAGGTGGAGAAAGTAGCACAAAGCTAATCCCTTCTAAAACCAGGTGTTTTAGAAAATTTTTACAGTTTTAGAAAATACTTCTTGGCAACCTGGGGTGTCATCCTGTAGGCTGTGGCTGGTTGTGCATTTACTTCTTTGTGAACCCGGGGACTCCCACCTTGCCCAGGACCCCATGTCACGGCCCCAGTGATGCCACAGTAGGGTTAGTTTCCAGCTCCTGCCAGTTGTATGATAAAATGAATCTCTTCAGATATTTCCCAAGTGCAAAACAGAAAAATTTGAATAGTGTTAAGAAGATCATGGAGGACTAGAAGACAAAGATTAGGGAAAATTTAAATCTGCCCAATGGAAATGCAACCTGACCAAAACAGAAATTAGAAGAAAGATTTTCAAATTTTATTAATAAGGCAGATCAAATAAACTCTTTGTGTGGCTGAAATTAAATTTGTTTCCACAGAGCCATCTGATACCATGGGAAATCAGAGAGTGAAAACCCTCATGGCAGTTTTCTTCACTCATTTGAGCAGAACACAGCATCTGTATTATCAAGTTTATCATCTGGCAACCTATAATATATTCAGATTTCTGAAGTGTGCACCTCTCCATTAAATTAAATTAAATGTTTATTTGATCGTAAATTCACAAAAATAACAATTAGTGGTCAGTGGGTGAGATAATTAAAGGTATTTTTAGTTGCCATATTTATGTTTGAGAGAAGAAAGTAGTTTTATACATCATACATACAACAGAGGACATAGTTTTGGGCTTTAATTTAATGAGAAAAGAAACAACCTTTAGCTTTTACATGTCTCTCAAGTAGAAAGTAGATGGTGACTGGTTAATTCATATGGTTTTAGTTAGCTGCACAAAACTGCATAGACTGCTGACTATACTTGCAGTGACACAGGGAGCAGTGGTTTAGAGGTGGCTACTTTAAAAAGAAAACTTGGGTTGCAAATATACCACCATTGCAAACTCTAGCTTTCCCTTGCTAATTGCTGTTGCCCTTTCCTCCTCTTCACTGCCCTCATTGCCTTCTGTTGTCACCTCTGCTGACCTGAGAGCTTTTTATCAACATGACTTTAAATGCTTCTGTTGGAATAGGCTTGGAAAATAAACAGGTCTTTGCTTGCTCAGCTTATTTTGACTGCAGCAGTGGAGGAACCATTCATATGAGTGGCAGGAGGTGACTTCCACAGGGTTTAGGTGAAGGCAGTAACTTATCAAGCTGGGGACTAATTGGTGTCTTCCCCCGGCAGGCATTTTCTTGGGCTCACTCATAAAAGGCTGAAGTCTCGTCTGAAACAAGATTCAGACACACAGTCACATGAGATATTTCTTTCTGTCCTTTTTTTTTTTACTTTTTAACAGAGATAAGGAATATAAAAATTAGTTTGGTTTTACCCTAGAAATTTCCAGAAAAAAATACTTGTTCATTGCAAATTACCTGTATGAAAACATTCAACATCCATCATCTCTGCTTTTTCAAATCAGGATTATTTTCTAAAGGTAATGTGGATGTTTCCATAGCTAAGTCCTGGAAAATACTATAAAGCTGACACTAAGCATAATGCTATAGAGTCTCAGAGGTCTCTTACATGAGTTTTCCTGTTAATCATATACTCCATCTGAAAATCCACAGGTAACATATGTACTAATTTTTATGAAAGAATTGATTTTGAACATACACAGGATTCAATTTTTCTTCTACATCATTATAGGAGATGATACAGAATTATCAGGAAGGAATAAGTACAACAATATCGAGCTGCTTTTTACTAAAAACTAACAACTTGAGTGATGTGACTCTTTAGGGGTTCACAGAGCTGTGAGAGAAAAATTGTGCTTATGGAAGTATGTTTTTTATTTCATCCACATAAATAAAACAGGACTGATTTAATCCCTGCCACCCTGAAACTTCCCTGGGAAACTACAAACAGCTCAAACATATGAAAAAAAGAAGAAACATGAATCAGAGTAACAGACTTTATGTACTTTAGGTAAAAGGAGAAACAGGAAAGAAATAGATTTAAAAAATCTCCTTAATTTTATTTTTAATTTAGTAATATATGTTATGAAATATAGGAGTGACAAGAAAAATATGGAAGAAAGCATTGGGGGAAGGAGTATTCCTTACATGGCTGATTGATAGAGATGTCTTCCAGTGTAAATCGTCTCACTCTGATCATGCTGGAGGCTAGAGGTATCCTAAATGCATTCTGTTCTGTAAATAATTTCCTGATTCCCACCACTTTCATATTTTTCATGAAGTACATTTAATCTGGAAAAAAATAGTCTGAAATATGCTGACCTTAATTTGATGAACTTCAATATGTATTCAGACCTCTGACTCAAATCACATCCTTCAATGGTTTCCTGATTAGGGATATTACCTGAATGAGCCCTGGTGAGCCTTTTTCTTTCTCAATCAAGCATACAGGGCAGTTGTATGTGCCCTTGTTTCACCAAGTGGTGCATCAGTACATTCCTTTGGGCTGTCATGCCGTTGGAAAGCACTCCTGTCTGCCTAAGGACCCTTTGCATTAACAAGGAAGCGAAGGGAAGCACATAGGAACATACAGGGTCATTTGTGCAAGAGGTTTTGCAGGCAGTCATAGGGGAGGGTAATTATCTACCCAAATGAAGGCTCTATATTGTGGATATTTTCAGCCAGCAGAGAGAGGAGAGATGATTATTTCAGGGTCAGGAGTCACCTTTTGAAGAGGACTTTCTCTCATGAGATCATCAATACTGTGGTGTCTCAAACTACATGGTATGAGTTGTTTCTTATCTGAGATATCTGCTAGGTTAGATGATTCACATCAGAAATGTCTGTTTCTCTCCACTGAATTTAAAGGTAAATCCATTTGGTCCTCAGTATTCATTATTTGTTGAAAAGACCTTTATTGATTTATGGGTTAGCTGGTGATTTGAAGACTGAAAAGGGTAACTAAAACTAAGTTAAACGTTGCAGATGGTTTTTAATCATCGTAAAGCCAATGACTGTGATAGTGACTGCTGAGTGATCGCTCCCTGCCCTTATCTCAACCCATAAGCCTTTTGTTATATTTTCTCTCCCCTGCCCAGCTGAGGAAGGCAGTGTTTGAGCAGCTTTGGTGGGCATCTAGGCTTCCAGCTAGGGCAGTCTATCACAATCAGTAAAAGTAACCAAGTAATGCTGAACTGATTGGAAAGACTTATCTCCTTTACTCTTTTCTCTCAAATATTCACAGGCACTTTACCTTAGAAACAAAATGGGGTCCTGCTTTCAGGACCTGGCAAGGGGAGTGAGGAGGAGGAAGGGGAAAAGGGAGGTGGACATTTTCAGTCGTTGCATTTTCTTCCATATTTAGAGCACTCTAAAGTTGCAAAGATTAATTTTGAAATTGTCAAAGTTTTTGTTTTTCCAAAGGCAAAATGGAACATTAAAATGCACATTTACAATAAATGAACCAAATAGCCTGCAGACCTTCTCTGGACTTTATAAATGATTAGTTTTGCTGGTGTCCAAAACACTGACTTTCAGTTTATTGAAATGCTAATGAAATTTTGATTATAATATAAAATATCATTTTTCCTCTATAACATTATTAATGCCATTTCAGAGATTAATGTTGCAACCAGAATGCTTCATTTTTCGCTAACCCTCTAGTTCAGTGCTGAATTTACTTATAAATCTCCCTCTTTATCTAGTTTATGTGTTATTGCTCCATCGAGTTTAAATTGTATCTAAAATTTTATGACAGCAGAAGTATATTGCTGTAATTAAAATATAAATAAAACTACCTATAGCACCATTTTCACTATCGTTTGTACCATGCTGGCAAGATACAAGGACTAAAGTGAGTATGGACCCTTTTATGATACAACTGTGCACACCGAAAATCCAGGCTCAGTATTTGAATAGAAAGATTTGATAACATTAATCATACAACTAGAACAAAAGCAAAATGGATACTGAATCCCATTAATCATGAAATTAATTTTCACAATACCCTTTTTTCCCCTTTCCTGCCACCGATAGGCCATGTAATGAGGATTAGTTTTGTTGCCATGTCTGTATTGCCTCTAGTTCTGCAGTCATTATCAGCATCTAAGTCCCTGCCAGTCATTCTTTAGGAAACATAACTACTGCCTGCTACATATTTTTCTCTCATATTCTCTCTGGGGCAAGGAAATGTGGATGAAAGTGTGCTTTATTCTAGAAAATTGAACTTTTCATCAAAGGAGGATGACATTCTTGCCTGTGCTGGGTGCTTAATTCAGATGCAGATTGTGGTTTGCAGAATTATTACCTGCTATAAATCCTACTGTAGAGCTGGCAATGTCAATACAGGTTGATAAAGGTTTCAGCTGTCTTGCATATCCTCAGAGTGGGCTTGGGGGAAAAGCAGTTACACTTTGCTAGATCTGTTTCAGTGTGTACTTCCCTCTAGAGAGGTCTGATTTCTTAGTTTTTCTGACTTTCTTACTTTTTTCTGACTATCTCTTATTGTAGTGAAAATTGCTTGAAAACCCAAATCTATGTGGGAGATGAGAAGGACTGTATGAGCCATGATTTGGTTAGGAAGAGTCTTGCATATCAACACAATGATTCACCAAACTCCTTGACTTCTTGTTCTGTGGGTGGAGTGTCTTTTAACACCTATTGATACTTGATTTTTCCCCACTCCCACCTTCTTGATCAACAACTAATTTGAGAAATACATGCACACAACTAAATATCCTGATGAGTTCAACCTGTTCAAGATTTAGTAAAGCTTACTATCATGTCAGTAAAACTTGGGTAGTGAAATACAAGGAGTATTTTTAGGGAGTGCAAAGTAGTCTTGCAACATCCAGTGTATACATAATGTATCTCAGATTCTGAATTTAAGATTTTCCTGCATGTATTATTGGATAGATAAATATTATCTTATATTAGTCATTTTTTCTGTGGGATGCATTGGGAAGATAGAGGATGTTTGATGGAGTGATATTCTTTTTTTGTCTTCCAAGTCAAAAACTTGAAAGTTTAATAATAGTAAAGAATTAAGAGGATAGATTTTCCAGTTGCATTAAGTCTGATATTCTACCTTTTAAACTCCTGGTGGATAGGACTCTTCACCTAAACCTGGCAATATAAAATTCATGATAATGCAAAATCCTAACAGGATTTGGTTTTTATCAACAGAAAGAGTAATTTTTTGTTAACTTTAACATAATTTCTTTTGTTTGTTGTTGCTGTTCAAAGTTTTTCTTTATAAAAACTAATAAAGTTTGGTCCCACTGGTGCACCAAACTTGTCCTTCTAGAGCTTTCAAGGTTCTGTTTTAGGTTTATGCAAAAGTATTGAATCTCCCACTGAACTGAGAGAATAAAAAGTCATTTTGCTGCTAACAACTGTAGGATATTATTTATGTTACTCTTATCTGGGAGAGAGAGCATATTTCCAAGGTTAAATGCTGAGGCATGGAGTTATTGCAGAGCGCACTACCAACTTTATTTTTAAATGTAAATCTTTCATCTGTGAAGGGTGCATTACTGTGCGGCTTTTAGTCTTCATTTATTTCAAAATGCCTTGAGTATGAGTATTCTCTGGTATTTTTCCTTTCCATTCCTCATTTTTATGTTCTTGTGCTGTGCTGTTTTTTCAATAGCGACTTCTCTCTTGCTTACAGAAGCTTTAATTCAGCAACTGCATTTCACAGGATTTCATTGGTCTCTGAAACTGGGCACATAGATGTCACTCAAATAACCAATGGATGCATGGGAATGAAAGAAAAAGGAATCCTGTCTTGGTAATGTATTGTAGTGTAGTGATGGACCTGCTTTATACTTCCAGCATAGCCTTGCAGCTTTATGATCTATGATCAGGGATTAGGGTTCTGAAGGAATTGTGCCCTACTTACTCCTCAGCTTTTATGGCCTCTCTGTTCTGTGACTGTATTCAGACAAGCCTGTAGTCTACCACTGATATTTTCTGCACATACACAAAATTCCTGATTCTCTGTAACACACCCATCATTTTCATTCCACCTTGCTTAGTCCTGCCTTAAAGCACTATTCTAAGAACCATGTGAAGTAACAAAGTTTTCCCCATGCTAATTTGATCCTAGAGAATATGTAACTGTGCCTTTTGAATTAGCCTGTACAATTTTGCTACAGCAATAGCTACACCAGTATTGAAACCAGAGAATAAAACTGCAGATCAAGACAAATTAGGATAAAAAATAGATAAATGGACAAATCAGGGTGAGTTATTAGAAGCCTGATAACATAGTTTTGAGGAGTTTAAAAATCTTAATTCCATGAAGTAGGAAATGGTGATGAAAGAATTTGATGGAGTGTTGAAGTTTGAGGGAAAAAAATGTCTAGCAGATATTTAATAACCCATCCTAAAATCTACTAACTCAGAGTGATCAAGAGTGTATTTCAGCTTTGCAGGAGATACATTAAAAGTTAGGTAGAGAAAACGAATTCTGACAAGAGAAAATAAGTAACGTGGTCTTTAATTCTGAGAGTTGAGGTAGAAGAAATTCACACTAAACTCAGCGAGTCCTCCCAGACAACAGAAAGTCATGCAAGTAGATAAACAGATCAAAGGAATAGGATTGCTTTACATGGCTCCTTCTAACATGCTAAGTATGTACACTACAGAGCTTTTTGGAGTTCTTCTCTCAATTAAAGCTCAAATTGTAGACTGTCAGCATCACATCACTTTCTGACATATTGCTGTTACTGTTTTTAATTGATAGATATCTGTCAATAAGTTAATTCCAAGAGGACTTTCTGCAATGTCACTAGGAAGAGTGTCAGTGTTCTGTCAACAGTATAACTGTAGGAATGACATACACTTGTTAATTCTGGCAGCACTGCACATGCTGGGAATATCTGAAATATATCATATCATCCCATCTGGTCCCCCCAGTTAAGCAGGAATGCTATAAGACAATGCTTTAATGACAGACTTTTACAAAGAATTTAGAGCCTTCAGTGGTGTGAGCTGCTTAGGTATTCTTTTTTTTGGAAGTAGTAGCAGATGTGCAATGAAATAGCAGGGTTTATTCTGCCTGGTCAATCTGTGCACAGAATACCCCTCTGCAATCTTGTTTCAGAGATGCAATGATGGAAACACCCTCATTATTTTAATTCCCAGCACGAAAAAGCATCACAATTTTAAAAATAAAAAGGAAAGCCATTGCAAGAATTTTCTGCAGGGGAACACACTCTTTTACACAGGCTGCCTCTCAGGTACTTTGCAACAGCTTGTGGTACTTCTGTGAGTAACCAACACACAATCACATCCTGGGTGACCATTAGACCCACATGACCATCTTCTCATTGCTTCAATGTCTGTTCATTGCCAACACCTTTGGGAATGAAATATACCGACATTTTTAATCCATAAGTTTTAATGGAAAGGAATAATACCTTCCCTTTGAGGTGAGCTAGCTTTCAGTTGATGCTTAGCATTTCCTCACCAAGAGGATTTAAATGTTTTACTTAAGATTGAACCAGTGGAGCTGAGGCTGCACAGCACCTTGTGGAAGCAGACTAGTAATATATGGTATTGAGTCATATAATGATATGTAATGATATGGTTATATGAATCCTCCCTCTGAGAGGGTCCATCTCAACCCAGGGTGACAGAAAGGAGGCTGCTGTGGTTCTGTGGTCTCTGTGAAGCACAGTGAGGTTGAACTCGTATTCCCAGTTGGTGCACGTGTGCACATTCACATACAAGCACACATAGGCAAACACACAGACCAGCACAGAGAGAGGTCAGTGCCTCAGCACCCACATAAACACCCACAGCACTCACGCTGACATGAACATCAGAGATGGGTTCATCCTGTTCCTCCTCCCAGAGTGGCTGGGATTGGAATCTGGATATATACACACCCTCACTCTGAATTCACAAACACACACCTGTGGGTTTCTGGAATCCTAACACAGCTTTTAAATCCATCTAATGTCTGTGGCCCATTCCCACGGACAGCCTGCAGCACTGGGTGTTTCTCTATACAGATCACTTCCTGCTCAGCGCTGGTCTCATCTGAAGTTCATAAGCAATTTTTACCCACAGGCTCAGCGAGTTACCCAGACAGAAAATAATCAGAATGTGTTTAATAAGAAGTTACAGCAGGTTGTGGTAATCATCAGATTTGCCAGGCTTTTGCCTATTTTTCCTTTTTATTCCATCTTTTTTCTTGCTGACTCAACCCGATCCCTCCCCTCCCTTACTTTTGTTCCTTCCTCTAAATGCTTTTTTTTTTGCATGTTCTTTCTCTCCCCTTGAAGACACTCCATAGTTTTATACCATCTTCAAATTTTGTCTGCAGCATCTCAAAACCCTCTTCTGCCTGCATTTCAAAATAAGCACTGTACCCCTTTAGAAAACAACCTCCCTTAGTTTGTATGGTGTTCCAGGAAGAGAACTCCAAACTTTCCATGGATCATCTTGGCAGTTGAGGCAAGGGACAATGGTCTAATTGCTCTTCTTTGACAATCTTCAGAGTATCTGATTTGGTGTGCTCCATATTCATTGGTCAGGTTATGTGTTGGCTGCCTCGGACTTTCATAATTCATTGAATGCTTGCTGAGTCTTTGTTTTCCTGCACACAGCTTTTTACACATAACTTAATAAAACGAGGTGCTCTCATCTGTCATCACACAAATACACTTACATATACAAAATATGTATTGCATTCTTATAAGGATCAAAAATGAGCTGTTATCAACATGAAGAATAATCTGCTTACCACTTTCCATCACAATATTCCAAGAAGTCTTTGTTTTAAAATGTTGAAGACATTTTGAAAATCTTGTCCATGTGAAAGTGTTTGTCAGTATAGAAAGATTTTCTGACAATCAATACTTTTATTCTGGCCTCTTCAAAATCTTCAGAAATCACAATTGCAAAACTCATGCACTTTCAGTTTTGAGTTTAATTCTTATTATTTTTATGTATCAATACAATCTTCTATGTGAATAAGTTCTTTTTATAGTTACACTGAACATAAAATACATTTATATGTGTAAAATACTTGTGTCTCCACTGCATCAAAGATTGTAGAATGATAGAATCAAGATTAATTGCTTCAAAAAATTAAAAAAATATTGTTCATGCCCTTTCTAAAATTTTTCATAAGTCTGATGAAATACAATAAGAATACAAGACTGTGACTGCACAATTTCAACATGTTAGGGGAAGAATAATGTATGAATTTAAACAATCAAGCAGAAGATAGCAACACAAATGACTGCCATATATCAAAACACTGTTCTCATGACTGCTGTACATCCTCTTTAAGCTCTTTTCCCCTTACACACTAATTATGCAGTAACAGCAAACTTTGGTTACGACGGAAAGGCAGTCTTATTTTATCTTGCAAACCTGACAAATCAATCAACTTGTTTTTAAGAGACTCTTAGCTCAAAAATCTTTCAGCACTTTTTTTTTTTTTTTTATTTATGCAGCACTTCAGGATTCAGAGACAGAAAAACAGACTGCAGTGCAATCCCCAGTGAATAACTGATATGCTCACATGCATTTGGGTCAATGAAAGCTTTGTAGAATTTATGCTGGTATAAAAAATGTTGCCTAAATTTAGCTGAGTCATCACTTCATTAGGTATTCTTTTTTTATTCCTACATCACATATAAATTAACACAGGAGTTTTAAAAGAGATTCTTTTCTTTTCATAGACATATCTTTTGAATTTCAGACTTAATATTTTTATCTGATACAACTCTTGTGGCTTCCATTGGATAAGTACAGTGTTTAGAGGTGTAGGGGGAAGAAAAAGGGTTTTAGCAACATTCCTCTTAAAAAGAAGCTCTTCAATTTCTGAATGGAGTCCTTCACTGATTACAGTGTGCGATGCAGTGAGCTCATCCAACAGGACTTTCTATAATTTTTTCTGGTCATACTGCATCCATTTATTTTCGTTTTTTTGAACTGTATAAAAATAATAGAATTCAGTATAGATAGGCCTTACCATCAAATCAGGTTTTGTGAAACTAAATTCACAAAGTTATCTTGAACTTTTTAGCTTCCATTTTAGACCTCTGTATCTATAATTTAAATTCACAAAATCATTTTCAGCTACTATTTAATTCTAGAAGCAGCAGGAGGTCCCCGGTTTCCAAAATACTACATGATAATTACATAAACACTTTGCTTTGGATATTGTGCATTAACTTCATGCCTACCTCTTCAAAATTGCAAACATTTTTTATATTTGAGGTAGTATTTTTTTTGGACTATATATATTTGGGAAGTATGTTTTCTGCCCAAATTTGCTGACAGACTTAGTACAGAAAGGTTCTTAGAGCTTCCATAGTTTACAGACTCTACACAGATGACTGGAACGAAGATGATGTATTTTGTCCAATATACTCAGTGTCTAAAAGAATGTGAGAGATCCTGCTTCATTCCTGTCTGGAGCCTACTGGGAGTCAAACTCCCAGCTCATGTTTCTGAAAGATAACAAAACACAGTTTCCTTTTGCAACATTATAGAAGATTCTTAAAGACTAGTACTTATGTTGTTAAATATCTATTGAATCCTGTTGGGATTGTTGCCTATTTCCAATGCTGGATAGTGGCTCTGATCCTAGATGACTCTTCCCTTAGACATTCTGTGAATTAGTGAGGTTTTGCAGTAGTCAGTATTGCCCAGCATAAATGTATTTTCGTTTATCTGCCCACAGTTTTGTTTTGTAGATAGATAAGTTACAGAGCTCAGTTTG
This sequence comes from Pachyramphus minor, assembly GCA_013397135.1. Taxonomy (NCBI): domain Eukaryota; kingdom Metazoa; phylum Chordata; class Aves; order Passeriformes; family Tyrannidae; genus Pachyramphus; species Pachyramphus minor. The sequence continues at coordinate 22,128 of VYXB01000462.1, read as the reverse complement.
TTTTAGTATTCTTATGTCCCATAAATTAAACGCTGAAGAAGCCGTTTAGCACCACATTGCAACCCCAGAGCAGTGCATGATTCCCTATTGAGCTCTTCACAGTATGTCCAATTATAAACTATATGTTCTTTTGTTGTACTTGTAAAATTGATTAATTCCAGTATGCCCAACTATCCTTGCATGCAAAATATTCTGAGTAGCATTTACATATCTAGAACTGAAGAATTAAAGACAAACACTTTTTCTAATTTAAATTCTCAAGCAACTTCTAATGAACTACATATACTTTGCATATTTTGGAAGTCTGCCTATGGTTTTATATAAAGGATGCAGAGGAATGTGACTACATGCGGTTTTCCTAAGAGTATTAGCTTTTTTTTCCCAAATGAAATTAGTTTTAATTCTTCACAGATCAGTGATTGACCATAGCTTGAGTTTAGTCTGTAACCCTTTTTAGCCTTTTTTTCCCTCTTGCAGCCCAAAGCATGGTAGAATTATAGCGAAAAAAATATGAGTGAGCAATTCCTGTATTCAGAAGCAGTTTTTCAAACCAAAAAGAACTTTTTATCTATGGAATAATGTAGAAAAGAGAGAAAGAGTTTAAATCACAGTGCATGAATGACATATTGATGACCTTTGCAATACATTAATGGTTTCACATTTATTAAACTAAGACTAAATGACCAAAATGCTCTCAAACAAATTAGAAGGGGATTAGTGTTACACGGAAAATGTTTCTAATTTTCTGTAATCAGCATGGAGAAATAGACAAATTGATGTATTTGACAAAATATATTCAATGACTGGTAAAACTCATTCTGGAAGGGAGCATGCTGACTGACAGGAGGGAGGGAAATCACTGGTTATCTATTTTTTGCAGCCATCACTCCCATAATACTTCTTAATATTCAGAAAGGAAAAGAATAGTGTGTTTGACTGCTCCTTGTCACAAATGTACGTAGAAAGAGAACCTAGAGTTCCACATAGCTCCTGACTTGTCATGAATATACATTGCAAATACAGAGGTATTTGTAAAGGCACACAGAGATTGAAAAGATTCCTCTTAGAATCTTAGCACTAGAGCTATGAGAGGTGAAATGTTCCAAAGAAGACAGCTTCTTTAGATACATACAAATTCAGTCTGAAGGATTGGACAGATATCACAGAGAAACTCAAAACTTGATGCAGCTTTCGCTGGAATATGTCTGAATGCCTGGTATACATTGGGTTTTAACTGCAGCTGGGTTTGGCTTTGCTAAGCAAAAAAAAAGGATAGACAAGCCATAGATGAAACAAAAAAAACCCCATCCCAAACCTGTTAACACTTGGAAATAGATATATCATAGAATAATTCAGATTGGAAAAGAATTTTAACATCAGTGAGTCCAACTGTTTATCTATCATTGCGAAGCCTACCCCTAAACCATGTCCCTAAGTGCCACATAGAAGTATAGAACTGTTAAGATTGGAAAACATCTTTGAGATCATCAAGTTTAACCATCAACCCAGCATCACCACCATGTTCAACACTTAAGTATGTCCCCAAGTGCCATATTGACACATTTTTGAACTCTTCCAGGCACTGTGACACAACCATTTCTCTGGGCAGCCTGTTCCAATGCTTGACTCCCCTTGTGGTGAAGAAGAACTCCATAATATCTAATCTAAACCTCCTCAGGTGCAACTCAGTCCATTTCCTCTCATCCTGTCACTTGTTACCTGGGAGAAGAGACTGACATCCATCTCACTGCAACTTCCTTTTAGGGAGTGGTAGAGAGTGATAAGGTCTCTCCTGAGCATCCTTTTCTCCACGATAAACACCCCCAGCTCCTTCAGCCACTCCTTCTCAGACTTATGCTCCAGATCTTTCACCAGCTCCATTTCCTCTGTCTGGGCCCTCTATAGCACCTCAAAGTCCTTATTGTCATGAGGGGTCCAAAACTGAACACAGGATTCAAGGTGTAGCCCCATCTGTGTCAACTACAGATCACTGCCCTGGTCCTGCTGGCCACGCTATTGCTGATATAGTCCAGGATGCCATTGACCTTCTTGGCCACCTTCTCACAGAAGTGTAGCATACACCTATTAGGTGCCTATTTTGAAATAAATTAAATCATCCCCAAAAGCAAGAGTAATGTAATGGACCTCTGGGCCTTTAAACATTAGATAACTAGTCTAACCTGGTCATTTAGACAGTAATTCATAGAGAAACAGGGAAATCGGGCAGGAGACCTGTACCATATGAAGATATGTATTTTAGAAGGGTGAAAAGAATTCCCTTTCTTTCACAAAAGGACTATTGAGGGAACTAAAATCTCTAAATTAGACAAAATATAGGTAGTTAAGTTTAGGTGAGATTAAGCACTCCCTGAGAGATTGATAAATGAGTATTCTAACTTAATCTAAGATGTTCTAATGCAATGTATTTTAATAAAACTTTCGTATTCCCTGGTGGTCTAGTGGTTAGGATTCGGCACTCTCACTGCCGCGGCCCGGGTTCGATTCCCGGTCAGGGAAGAAATACTCTGTGGAGAGCAATGTGTGGGGCATGCAAGGGAGGCATCATATTGTACCTCTGCCTCAGAAGTGTAGTCCTGCCTTGCCAATGTTTACACTGCACTGTCTTTGTATTCATTTTACAGATTAATACGTTGTCATGAATTACTATCCCCAGTATTCTCCTATTCTATGGGGTTCCACCACTCCCCCTCATCTTTACAGGACTTGGACCCCATCTGTCAGGGTGGGTAATCAGCACAGGAGAAGCAGCATGTTCAAGTGCCAGGTGCAAACACCAACTTGGCTTGGATCCATTTGCACAGTTCCCTGCAAAGCTCGCTCTGCATCTGTTCAGGCTGTTGCTACTACATTATTTTCTTCAACATGGCTTTTCTAATAGGCATATTTGGATTTTTGTTTGTTTGCTTTATTTTATTTGAAACCTTTCTTTTTAGGATTTTATCTATATATTACATATAGCAACTAAGGGAGGACCTACATTGTCCACAAATCTTTGGACTTTCCACTGTCACTCCAAATTCATTGTTTTCTCTACTTCTGTGAGTCAATCCAACACTAGTCTGAACAGCAAGAGTAGCACTTCACACTGTTGCTCATCTTCTATTGTTATTTCAAGCCAGTGTACAATTTATTTGGAAAACCTTTGCATACCATTAATGGAATAACAAATATAACATGTGATCACTTTACAGTCCTTTATATTAATAAAAAACCCCTGTACTTACTTCTCTATCCTTCCCTAAAATATTATGATGAACAGCAACAAGTAAGTACAGTTAATGATGACTAGTAATTTATTCTTAAGCTTCCTATAGGATTCAAAATACATAATCCTCCTTCTCTGAAATGTCATCTTTTTAATTTCTGTTTCTTGTCTTTTGATTTTTCCACTGTAGACAATAATATGCTAGGAATTCTTTGGTACTGTCAATAAAGCTCTGCTGTGACAGGAATTGCAATAAGGCAGGTATTTTGCTCCAGCAGTTAGACATTTAAAACCACTGTAGTTCCTACTTTCTCTTTCTTTCAAGCATTGTTTCAGAAATGGTATAGACAGTCCTATTTTGGTCACCTTTAAGAGTTTGTTACACTTCATTGTTACAAGGTTAAACTTCTGAGTAGCATTTGCAATTATCTTTGTAGTGCATAATTCTCTGCAGATAAAAAGATTTGGGAAGCAATGGGAAGACGACCTCTTGAAAAATACACATTCTATGTATTACTCATCAGCATAAGTGTGTTCTCCAATTCCTTTGGATGGTAATAATCATTTGCTTTGTCATCTACAAAGGTTTTGATGTTTCTGTTACTTTAATATTAACTTTTTAGGCTGCACCTTTTGCTTCATCAATTTGGTGACCCCATTTCCCTTTGTCATTACATCTGTGCTTGGTACACCGAGCTTGAGAGATTCTATTTTTTGTCTCCTTCATAATTTTTCACATCTGAATTTTGTTTTCCAGAAGTCTTATATTTTCCTTCTCTTTAATATTTGTCAATTGAATTGCTAAGCTTACACTTCTTTTTTGGCTAATATCATAATTTCGATTTTCTGTCCTGGAGCATTATGAGGACTGCTATTAAAAATGGCTACTGTATGTCACTCACTTTGTGCAACTATGCATCTTTTGATTGTCAAATCTGCCTTCTCCATGTCAGTAGGTTCATTCTTTACCACCTTTCCCTTGGATTGCTCATTATCCATCTTGGTGAGTACATTTGTGAGAGTCTGTGTTAGAAAGGTTGCAGATTTTTTATTATATAAATAAGCATTTTATAAAACTGTCATGCACAAAGAAGTTAATTATTGCATTTTATGGGATCTGCTTATTATTCAAAACTTATTCATTTGCATTAGGTTTGTAAGTCAAATATGATGACTAGGCCATTTCTCTAGTACATTGCAACAATCAAGGTATATAAAATGATTTTTAAAAGCAGCAGTCTATTTTAACTCTATACGATATTTTAAATCTACAAGTTGGTTTTCTTTTAATGCCTGAATGTAAAATCTGAAGTTATTCATTGCTTTGTTCCATGTTTTCTATGCTGTATAATAAGAGCTCACACAGTTTATACAGAAGCTACAAAATGTTTCATTAAGGCTGGATTTCTAAAGGCAAACCAACTGTTAAAAGATGGCCTTAGAACTGGTCCCAAAAGGTAGAAGACGGAAAAAGATCAAGGCAATTATGAAACTACATAGTTCACTAGTCAAGACATTCTACCAACAGTTTGTGAACCTAATAAAATGCATGTGAAGTTATATGGCCAAGGTAAAAATTTATTATAGCTTATGTGGCACGTAAACTATCTTGTGGAGCCAAAATATTTAAGCCCTGCTTATAAGCACCTACTTCCCTGTAGATGCTTAAAACATATCAAATTTATTTTAGTTTTATGATATTCTGATATTATAACTATCTAGACTACTGAAATAAAGCAAAAATTAAGTTTCTGTCTAAGCTTTACATATGTATTCGATTCCATTAACGTTATATTCCAAATACTTGTTGGTGCATGAAACATCCAATCTTTATGATTAATATATGTCTTACCATCTTAAATAGCTTACTGAAGGTTGTAACTCAGATTGAAACCATTATACTTTTTCCAAGTCCTTATAGTGTGATCAGATGTCTATCTATTTGAGGTGTAGCATTCAGGAAATGTGTCACTGGTGTCACAAGAAATATAAAGGTGTTTTAGTCTGTGCTGCTTTTAACAACAAACACTGACTGAAGAACAGGCCAGTGACAAAGGAGCTTTATGGACCCTCTACTCTGAGGGGTAAAATGTCACATGTAAAATCGTTAGCTCTGCATTGCAGTGATGTTCTCTGGGAACAATTAGCCATTTTCTCCCCTGAAATTTACATATTTCTTCAAATACACAAACTCCTACATGTGTATTTATACACAAGGGTAAAGAAAGACTAGCATAAGACTGGCTAAGGTGTCACCATGTGCCTAATATGGGGCATCAAGTGCATGACTTTTAGAATAAAAAACTCAGTAATTGATCAATGTGTGTGCTACAATGGTAGCATGCATACTGTGGTACATATTCACCCAAATCTTAATAAAAGGAACATATTAATGAAAGCTAAATTCATGGTTCCAGAAGATTCAAACTGTCAAAAAAAAAAAAAAAAGACAAAAATATTGATCAGGTGATGCAGCATTTTATGGGAAATGATTCATATACAGAGAGTTTCATATTGATGTGTTTGATGCTTGTAGTAATTTGTCTCCATTTTTATCGTGTGTCATTAAAAAAGCAATGGAGAAATGTTGCCATTAGTCCTGCTAAAAATCTACTTGTTTTGATTGTGTGAAAAAACCTGTATGAGAATTCAGACTTTCTATCCACATTAAACATTATTTTTCCTTCTTTACTGCTAATTTGAAGGAACAGCATATACCTAAAGTCATTGAGACAAAACATTAAATGCCTATGATAACAAATGCCTGCATTTCACCATTACTGCCTAAACACTAAAATTCCACAACAGTAATATTCATAAAATGGTTCCTTTATGATTGAAAAGGATTGTAGATTCAGCAAAGAAAATGTGTTGTTAAAATAAGTTAACCTTTGTAAAAGAGCTTTTGGCTTGTAGCAGTTCTGTTTCCAAATGTGTTGTGAAGCTGGAATAACTGTGTCTTACTCGGTAAGCACTGATCACTGTGCACTATTTTCCTACTGTGGAATGTCTGGCATTGCTTGCATTTTTCTCAAGAAAGAGGTTCCCCTTACATAGAAATGACTTGCTTATTTCAACCAGTTATTATCTCCTTATCATTTATTTAATATAATATTATAAAATAATTGTGCTTGTAGCATATTTTTGTAAATTAGTGGGGTTTCTCCTACGTCTCTTCAAGCAAGTAGAAATCCTGACCATTATACAAGGCCTTTTTCAAGGGTACAAGCAACTTTAAACTGTTGCAATATATATCTTTGTCAAGTCTCCTTTTCAGATTTCCTTTTTTTGTTGTCTTATTAGTTATTTGTCTCAATATTTTCTGTACATTTCTATGTTTGTGTGCCTGATTGATATAGAATTCCACAAGTATCTGGGTAGGTTCAAATAAATGGGTTCAAATAAATCAAAGTAATTACAAATTCTCATTACTTTACAATTCTTGAAGTCAAACAGGAATGTGTTAAAAATATTTGTAAATCCTACAATTTCACAACTTAATATTAATAAAACTTATCTTGATTTAATAAGTTGAAAACACGAGGAGTAAAATATGTGATAAAGAAAATGTTAGTAATGATGTAATTATAAATATAATGAAAAACCACTTATAAATGTATTTTTGATAAAAGAATTAAAAAAAAATTATCGCTTTATTTTACACTGTTATACTAAATTTAGTTCTAGTTTCTTCAGGGGGTGCTCAGTTGAATGTAGAAATACAATACAAAAAGAAGACATTTTAAGAGATTTCAAGTGTGCTGTACCACTTAAACAAATCAGATTTTTTGAAGATGCTATAAATGAAACAGTCAAACTAGGGAAAAAAAGTTGCTATATGTGTCAAAAGAAAAAGTAATTCTATGACTTTATTTATGTTATTTATCAATTTTTCCTTTATGAAAAAAATATTTTTTTTACTATATTGAAATTTGAAAAGCTAATTTTACCTCAAATAGATTTTTTTTTCACTGAGAGATGTACAGAAAAGTCTTTGAATCCTTTATACATAAAATATACTTTCATTAAATCAATCACACTTTTTATTTGTAACAAAAGTTGTATTTAGGCTGCAAAATACACACTAGAATACAAAAGTAATACTTTTCAAATTCTCTTTAAGCAAAATTTGGTCTAAACCCCAGTAAGATTGAGTTAATTAATATAGTTATTACCTGAATTTAAAAAAGAAATAGTTTTATTGCATGCAAATATCTGAATTACAGTTGATTTAACTAATGAAACAATAAAGATGTTTTGTTTTTTAAATTCCTAGTCATAATGTTCAGTACATGTTTCATCACATTCCATTTTTTAATAATATCAGTATAAAAAATGACTGCCCTGTGGTGTTGCACTGATAATAAAATCAAGTTACAAAGTGTGAGTTTTCTAACTCATACTAATCTAAGATGAACTGACTTAATCAAAAACTTAATAAGATTTCATCCCTTTTCAGATCTTACAAATGAGGCCTAGTTTAAATTTCATCATCTTTTCAGGCAGTTTGAGACATACGTTTAAATTCTTTCTCCCTGAGATGGAGAATCTAAATTTGGACTTAATTCCACACTATTTGCGGATAAAAGTTCTGCTGTTTGACTCACTATTTGTGCCAAGCTTTTAACATAAATTTACCAAGACTGATAATTAACTCGGAGTAGATTAGCTGTAAAAGCACTATGAGTCTCTATGGTACTTTGAAAACTTTGCAATTAGTAGACATTAATTTCCTGTGTATGCATTTTGTAAGGCTTTATCCAAAGCTTTATCAAAAGTAATGTAAAAGTTCACACTAACTTCAGTGCAAACCGAGGAATGCTCACAAAAAAGTCTAGATGAGCAAGAGTACATTTAACTTTAGATCCATGAATAGTGACATTGAAGGTAGAGGAAATTATTCTCATTCTTAAAACAAGTATATGCTTGAAGGACCAGCATTTTCATTTCTTTAATCTTCTCTAGGACTGAGTAGCAAATAAAATGAAGTTATTCTGAAATAAGGCATTGATAGAATGAACCTGGAGAAACATACAGGTGCCCCATCAGGCTTCATTAGAACATGTCACACTTGCCAAATATATGGAGAGATTCACTGCAGGCTTCCTCCTGAAAGAGACTGAGAACAGCTTCTCAGAGAAGCTCTGCAGCCAATCAATCATTATGTCCGGCTTGTTCAGCCAAAGTAATATAAAGGCACACACAGAAGTAACTCCAGAAAACAAGCAGTTTGTTCATTTATTCACAGTGTCTCCAGCCCTGACAGTTCATTGCTGTCTTCGAGAGTTGCACTTTTGTGCTCTTATCACTTTTCCACAACAAATGACAGGATGTACAGGTACCACAAAAGATTTAGCACAACTGTTCCTTTTCCTTTGTGTTGAGATGCCTTTCTTGACAGCACATATTTGTGACAAATAGCACTCAGTGTCTTAGGATGTACTTGTAGAGCAATATAAAATTTTTACTTCTTGAAAAAAATATGCTGTAAATAATATGCACACATAACAACATTGCAAGTGACTGCCAGGAAAAAGGAGGTAAGCAACAGCCTTAATTAAAAAAAAAAAGTCTCTTCCAGTTGAATTATTTTCAAAATGTTTATTATTTGCCTGGAATATGAGTAAACTTATGTTACAAGCTGAGGAGTGGGAGGAGAGAAAGAATAGGAAAGCTCTAACCACCTACTGAAAACTTCAGATTACTTCTTTCATCTGTTTGTACAATTCTGCAAGTGCTCAGCCTTATTAGGTGAATATATGTTCTTGCAGGTGTCAGTACTGTGTACCTCTAATAACAAGGTACAGGCCCATGATGCCCTGACTACTCATATTTATGATCAAGGAAACAAGAGGCTAGAGCAAGTGAAGGCTCTTCTTTTCAGTCAGGAAAAAAGGAAATGAAACTCCAGGGAGCACAGCAGCTCAATAATTGATACCACAGAGGAGGCACCTGTACCTGCTAGATCATCTTCATCCTTCATAGCTGAGAGTGACTGAATGAGAACAGAACAGAGACCTGGCAAAGTCCCAAGGACATTTGATAACACTGGATTTGCCTTTTATGAAGATCATGCACATGGGCAATTAGCATGACTGAGCCAAGTGTCAGAAACTGAGAAGACATTGTGATAATGACCCGAGCAGTAGCATTTTTTCATGAAATAATAGATGTTTGCACTCTTGGAAAACAACAGTATCAACTTAAACTGGGCTGGTTTCCACTAAAATCTATAGCCATAATATGCGGTATTGACAATATCTCCCTGACCAATTGAAACAGAAAGGAATTGATACAAAGCTCAAAAATTTTTTTTTTTTCAAAATATATATAAAATACATACATACATACATGCAGCACATAATATGGATTTATTTCCCTTTTTTGTGTCCTCAAACTTTTCCTAGTTCAGAAGGGTCAGAAGTTCTTTCAATACGGTAAAGTCTGCTGAGTAACGTAATTCTCCAGTGGAATACCAAAATGAGTTGATTTATCACTTGCCAATTTCCACCAGAAACTTCAAGAGAGTAATAAATGTTTCATGTTTCTAAATTTACCATCTCTAGGCTAGCAAAGGGAGACAAGAAAAAACCCAAACAACAGAGATCAACAAGAAGCCTCACAATTATGATGTCTTTTCCATAGGGAGAATTAGCTTAATACCCTCCCTGCTCCCAGCACATACATATCATTAATATAACTTCATTGTCTCTCTAGTCCTACACAACTTCATAATCTTATTTGGAAAGAGCAGAAATTCACACATCATCCCAACACGAGTAAAATGCAAATGAAGGCATGATTAATCATCAGAGGTCAGATGTAGATCATATGCTTATACAAACCCACATAAAATCACACGGGATAGAAAGAGAAGGATTTACCCATTCTGTGATTGCCAAAGGGATATGAAGATAAATGTTACATAGGAATTACAAGAGAGCAAATGATCAGCTGAAATATGCAATAACCCAAACCAGTCAGGATCAACTCCTACCTCCTGTTCTCATCTTAACCATATCTTTTTCCCTGAGCTCTAGAGATGCAACATGGGAGATGAGTGGGCTTGTGCATGGGGAGAGTTAAAGCCTTTTCTTTTCTGGCAATAAATAGTCATATCTATTTGTTTGTTCCTAAATAGTGTCACAGATCAAGTCTTTTGCCTCCTCATGTGGTTGCAAGCAATCAGCACACTGTTATCCTGGAGACACAGTTATCCTGGAAAATACAGCTTCCTCTCCTCCACTAGTAGGAACATGCATCATTTTCAAATCTACCAAAGATATATGCAATTGTATGGTCTTAGGAGACCTTCATGGAAAGCCTTTTCTGGCCCCTGAAAGAGGGTTTGGCAGCACTGATTTTTCGCATAGCAAAAGGTGTAAATTTACATCACCCTTAATGCTTCATTTGTTCCATACCTTTGGCAGTTTGCTGCAGTGTTAGCCAGAGTGATGTATAATGTTGCCAGAGGGAACCAAATTTTCCATAGAAATGATGACTCTTTAGTACAGGGAGCTTAAGGTTTTGAAATGCAATTTAATACTAGCTACTGATTTCTACTGACCCCTTTGTACCCTCTTGGAAAAGAAATAAAGCTCACAGAAATACTGCTTGCATGACAGGGAAAAGTAGTCCACTGAAACAGGGAACTAGCCTTGACTCTCAGTGCTCCTGGGCTTTTTTTCTCTTTAAGCCAATCACTAAGGAAATTAATCTCACATTTAGAGTCACGTATTTCACATCACTTGAAGTTTGCAGTCATAGGTGAAAAAAATAAAAGAACAAACTAAAAAAGTAAGAGGGCAGAGAACTCTAAGGCAATTTATTTTCTCAAACTAACAAGATGGCACAGAATATTTTTAAGGCAATTACAAAAGAGCATATTGGTTTGTAGGTCTATAAAAGAGGAATGAGTAAGGCTCCTGTTTCATTTTTGTGTGTGCTTAAGTCCATATAGAAGTGTTTTACTTGTTTGGATCCAGAGGAATGAAACTGGTTTTCCTCTATTTGTGTCTGGCTATTTCTCTCCTTTCATCTCCCACCTTCCTTCTGTTAGCTTTTCACTACAACACAACACAAAGAATATGTCAGCTGTGAGAGAAAAAATTGGTGGTACAGCTGCATAAAAATTAGACTGTGACCAGATGTCATCCCCACTGCTCAATCTTTCCAGTTTGCTCTGGTAATGACTTTTATTTCTCTTTATTAAGGGAGATAAGATTGCAAAAGCTTCTTAGGTAAAGAGTAAATAATGTATCTGACTTGAAATGTATAACAGGAGAGGGCTCAAACACCAGAAAGAGCTGCTCTGTTGTTTTCTTCTGATGAAGCTGCAGAAGAAAAAAAAAATTGAGTAAAAAATGCTGATGTGGCAGATGTGTGTTTCTACAGTCAACATTATGGACCAGTATTTTTATAAAGGACACTACAAAGATTTTTTAATAAATTATATGTAATATATATAAATACAGAAATACATATAATTATTTATATATGGTGACAAAATACATATTTGACAATATAATTGCATTACGCTGGATTCATTCACATTCAATTTAGAATCTGATTTAATCTAGATTACATTACAAATAGGTGCCAGACGCTCCAAGTTCCAGTTGTGATCAGGCTCTTGGTACTCAGATGGAGCACCAAGTTTTTTCTACAGATAAACAGATCTATACTTTCCAGTTATGTTTAGATATAAGCACTGATTCATAGCCTTCCTAAATAAGTATTTGGTTTTGTTGACTTTATTAAGAGAACAAGTCTCACATGAACAGTGTGCCCACAGAGCAAATGGGATAAGGAGGGGAGATGGTGAGATGTGCCTGCACTTCTGTTAGACATTCAGACAACACTCAAATTATGTTAGCACCATACAAAAGTAGATATATAAATCTTAAACTGAAAAATTACTGGCTAATTAGTAGAGCTTGAAACATGATGCGAATGAAACTCCTCTACATCCATAATATGTGCTTCCCAAAGAGAGTATAGGGACTAGTTCCTGGCCAAAGCCTCTTTTTATAAATTAATTGAAAGGCAACATTGGACAATGTTTAATAAAGACAGGACTCTTGAGCCACTAAGTCATGATGTGAAATGCTACAGAAGTAAAATCAGGCATTATCATTTGGAAGTTAATTGAAGCCAAATGCCTCAGACTAGTCACATTAAAATAAAGGAGCAGGTTACAAAACTTCAGTGCAGGTGGGAATGGTAGATAATTGAACAGTGTGAAACAAAGGCCAAGGGTACAGCATAAGATAAAGAGCTAGTTCTACATATACTGGTGCATAAGGAGGTGTTATTTCAGGATTGCTTCTACTACCAAAAGAGAAATCTGGTTCATTCCCTGAAGTGTTAATAACATCCTACTCCTCCAGTGGTGCTAATGATGCAAGCAATCCTAGCCAGGCAGCATTGGTATCATTCTATGTTAGCATGCCAGGATCTGTATTCATTGAAACAGGGCTAACTATTAATCATTGCCATGCCTGTGCTTCTGTACATTTATAATTCACTGAAATGAAGTAGCATATGGTGGATAATATTTTCCAATTACTTTAGTTAAACAGTGTAAAACAAATGTAAGAGATGGTGCTTCCTGTTGTCGGACAAAACACATCCCCATTTACAGACAATCCAGGAAGAAATAAATCCTAGGACAGATGTTTTAGTGTAATTGATTTAACAATTCTGGGGTTTAAGACAACCTCATAACATGTTGTTATTTGCCTCTGGTCTCAAGACATTACCCATATATAGAGACATTTTCATACCATCTACAGGGTCAGTTTGTCTCCTGACATCTGTTAGTTATTGTGCCACTGATTAGGTACAGGTTCATGTTCTGCATTGCAAGTGTTCTTCATCTGCTGAGAACTAACTTGCATGATTATTTCAGAATCTTTAGTGCTTTAAACAGTATTTCTGCACTTATTGCCAGCTGATGTTAGCAACAGACAGGCTCTTTGATCAGTTACACCTGTACCTACAATATTTTTGTTCATTCCCACTGCTACACATATCTTTGGTTTTGATTTCCATGCCATAAAAGTAAGATGAGGAAAAGAAGGTCATTCACGTTTTACAAGCCATGCAATCAAATATGATTTGCTTGCATTCACTCCTAGTCTCTCTTTTTTATCTTTTTTTTCCCCAGACATATTCTGAGGAACATTGTCAGGTGCAGTAAACCAGGTTTAAAAGGCCAGCAAAAATGTATGAAATAAGAGAGATAGAGAAAATTGCTAAAAAGTAAAGGTTGTCTTCTTCCTCCTCTTTTTCTGAAAATTTTGGCCATCAGAGAAAGTCAATGCCAGAATTGTAAAATTATTAATTGTATATGAGCTTGATAGTTCCAAAGTACTATGGAACTGCATGCCAAGAACTTGATTGCTATAAAAATTGCACTTTATAAATATGTTCTGAATGAATTACTCTTAATATGATGTTATACATACACACTGCTATGTGTGAAACCTATTATGTTGTGTTATTATCCTTGTGTGCAGGGCCTGATCAAGCTTTTCATAAACAGAACTTTCTTGGATTGCAGCAGCAATTTTGTGTGTTGAAAATTTCCAGTACAGAAACAGAACTGTACAAGACAGGGAGCAAGTAGATGTTTAAAAAATGTAGCAGAAGATATAAAGATTTAATATAGCTCCTTGTATCATCTGCCCTCCAAGTGTTTTGCAGGTGGCATTATTCATCTCTGGACATCCCTGCCTTAGAAAGTGCATTTGCAAATGAATCTAAGGGAAGCTGTTTGCTTTGAATGAGGGAGGAGGGTTGGAGATCTCATGCCTTGTGAGAGATACTAAGAAATTAAAAGGCTTTAAGCTGTGCAATACAGCCACCAATGAAATTTTAACTGATGAATAACTAGAAGAACTAAATTAAAAGTTTTGAAGTTGTATTTAACTTGAGTATACCTTCATGTAAAGAAAGTAAATTTTTCCATTTTTTTCCCCTACTGTAATATATTTGATAAAGTACAATTGTTAAGCCTGGCTCTTTTGTTTTAAACAATTTAGAACTAGATGTCATTGTCATGAGGTTTAAGTCCACTTCCAAATCTATTTAGAGTACATTTTAAGTCAAAATATCAGTCCATTGTGAGTGAAAATATCAAGGTGAGATCAAAAAAAAAAAAAAAAAAGAGAACACAAAAGCTAAAGCAAAATTTATATGAATGTTACATGTCTGTACTCATAGTTTTATTCCATAAACTCTTTAAATGGAAATTCCTAAACTTCAATATGTGTGAACTCTCAAAGCATCTCACTGAGTATGCTGAAAGACCACTTTTCATTCATAGTTTTACAAGTACCCATGCTCAAAGTCACCCAGCTCTGTAATAAGGCAGAGACCAACGGAGACTGAGTGTGATGCTTTTTCCTTCAGAAGGGTTTGTATTGAGCTAGTACTGACATTCACTGCAGCACAAGCACTTCAGTGCCATCCACTTTTATCACAAAAATTTGTTCTGATAACACAGAACTAGTGGTGCTTGACAGCCTATATATGCATGGGAGCTGTGTCCTATGTACCCCATATTCCTCACTTCTGCAACCTAGAACTCCTCTGTCATTCTGATGACAAACTCCCTCCTATTATTTTTGCTCATAATTTACCTGTCTTCCCCTTATCTTCTGCTTACATTCTCTGGCTTGCTGTCTGATGTCACAAGGTCCTGACTGATGGGTCAGGTTCTATCAACAATTCTTTAAACAAAGACATTAGCAGAGCTGATTTACATTCAGGAGGTGATTTGCAGTAGTCTGCATGGATACATGAAAGAGAAATCACACTTAACCAAACTGATATTTTTCTATGTTGGTATGACTGTGTTGGTGAAGGAGGGAAGAGAATTAGAGATTTTAAAAGCTTTTGACACTGTTTCCCATAACATCTTCACAGACAAACTCACGAAGTGCAGGCTGGGGTAGTGAACAGCGAGATAGACAACCTTGGCTCAAAGGGTTGGGACCAACACCCTGAAGTCCAGCCCGAGTCTAGTCACTAGTGATGCACCTGAAGGTCAATACTGTAGCTAGTACAATTTAACAGCTTCATTAATCACTAGGAGGGTGGGACAGAATGTATCTCAGCAGTTTTGCAAATGATAGAAAACTCCCAGGAATTGTTGGTATACAAGTAGTTTTTGCTGTTCTTCAGAGGGATCTGGACAGGTTGGAGAATTTGAGAAACTGGAATCTCATTAAATAAAGGAAAGGAATAACCTCAGGCACCAGGGCAAGCTGGAGGCCAGTCAGTTGGGAAACAGATTTGCAGAAAAGAACTTGGGGATTCTGATTGTCAAAATGGTGACTAAGAGCCAACAGTATCATCTCATGATAAAGGTGGTCAACAGCATCTTGGGCTGCATTAAGAAGAGTGTCACAAGAAGCTCAAGAGAGGTTATCTCTGTGGTGCTCCGCCTGGGGTGTTCAAGTCCTTCCTTAGAATTGGCCAGCAGGCTGAAGCTACATCTACATCTTAGAGAGCTGAACAGGGCTGGGACCTATTCCCTGGGCTAGCTGCATAGGCAGGTCTCATCCATGCTGCTTAATACTTTTAACCTCCTGATAAAGATATAATGCACGCAGAATTTCTATTAAGGATGATTCCTGGCCCGTTGTAGCCTAGAATCTCTCCAGAAACCATTTGGGAAAGTGCAATTTACCCAGGGACAATGCTGTGCCAGGGATGTTGTAATAATTTAACAGTCCAGATGGTTGGCACTATTTACTTTATGGATACAGTAGTAGAACAGATGTAGTTTCAAATAAAAAAAAAAATCTTATGTAATTTCAAGGCCAAAGCCTAAACTGACCACAAGAATCTCCCTCAACCTAAATGGGGCAGTGTTAGATTAATCTCATTTTAGGTGACATCCTGTTCTCACCACTGACTGTGGAGCAATTTAGGGTGATTTAGGGTGATTATCTTAGATCAGAGAACTAGTTGTACTCTGTTAATCAGGGAAGAGTCACATGCTGTGACTGTCAAAGAATATTGAGGTGTCAGGGATGTCATAGATGCTTTGTGAGAGCTTCAAAACCAGACAGATCCGTAATAGCTAACCAGTCTTCTCCAATCATTGCATAGTAACAACTTCTAGTGAATTGTATCCTGGGCTGAACATGAATCAGAAGTGAAAGCATATCATGGATCACCATTAATCAGTCCATTTTTCAAAAAATGCACAGCTAGAAAATACTGTGATTTCAACCAAGTTCGATTAATTGCAAGCCCAGAACCTAAGATATGTGTATGGATGTACTTCATACATAGGTTTGAATAAGCAATGACAGAAAAGGGTATTTATTACACCGGTCTGACTCAAATTCCATCCATGAATAAGGATTACTTGAATATGCAGGGAAATTTATGATTGACAGACAGTTAATTTCAGTTTTCTTGCTAAAAAAATGAACCAAAACCAATGACAAATCCATCTTCACAGGTCACATGTTCATTTTAGTTCATGTAAGTGATAATTCCTGAATATATGAGCATGTCTTATTTACAAACAACTTTCTGTAAAGGCAATTTGCCCACAGTTGCAGAAAGCTGATCTTATTTTGTTGGGAAATGGTTTTAGAGTGGTTCCAGGGACTTCGCAGAAAGTAAATAAATGTGATGATATAAGTAAATACATAAATACAAAAAATTAATTTTCAATTTTAACTCTGCAGGAAAAACATTATGATTACCAGAAGCAAGTCCAGATTCTCCACCCAAGAATTGTCTGAAAAATGATAAAACTGTTACCAATAACAAAACTTACTCACAGTTATGAAAGATTTGTCATATGTACATTCTTTCATTTAAACTTTGATTGTTATCTGGCGGTAGAATAATGCCAATTCTATTTTTCTGTCAGGATATCATGTCTGAAAAAAATGACTAATTGGTAATGACTTTTGCAACTTGTCAGGAAGAGAATTTGGAATACATTCTTGTCTAGACCAATTAATTGAAATTTGGAGTGTTACCATATGTAAGTGTGAGTTTCCCCTATTAATTAGAAGCCTTAATTACTTTGATCAGAAACTTCATTATATCACTACCGAGAAGCCATGCAAATAGGAAAAGAAAAAAAAAAGAAAAAAAAAAAAAGAAAGATCTTGAACAGGTCAGTTACTCTAGTATCAAAAGTTTGGGTTTTTGTTCTTGTTGGTCCTTATAGCATTACACAATTTCATTCCTGAACTCTACCAAATCTATAATAATTTTTTTTCAATGTATGTTAATGTTGTTTTATTATTTCCTTTATCAAGAGCAGAACATCAAAGCATTTTAGAACTCATGGATGTCAGCAGATACAACAGCCCTGTGAGGGAGACAGGGTATTAGGGTTTTGTGATCTATATTTAGCTTCTGCCAGCCAAAGATTTCTTGTGAAATCTCACATTAGCTGCTTCATATTCCTTCAATTTTCCTCCTGTGTAAAAAGATAACAACTGCTTTCTCCCTGCTCTTCATCTGACTTGTCCCATTAGAATAAAGTGACGATCACAGCACACTTGCACAGAGTTTGTGCAGTGGCTCACAGCAGCCTTTTGTGGAGCAGAAAGGCAGGGCAGAGGGTTCTCTACAACATCATACACAAATGGCCAACAGAGCAGGAAGCTAAACAGGCAACTAGTTCATTGTCCTTACTAATGATATCCTAGTGAAGACTTAGATTGCCTTGGTAATTTTTATATGTACAGTTGTGCATCCCATGTAAAATCCTAGCAATGGTTTTTACATGAGGATCTCACAGGTCCTTGCCAACCCAGCTGATTCTATGATTCTATGTGCACACACAAGAAGACAGTAATCCCAAAACGGTACTTAAATCCATCTTTAGATGCATCAGTGTAGCTAATATTCTTTACTAGGATGGGAGGAACAAAGACATCTCTGTTGTCAAAAATAAAATTCGCTTTTTTTAATAGTCCTTCACAATACTGAAAGCAGTACCATATTTTTAGTTCAAATGAGTTCTTGTTCTCTTCATTTGTTACTATAATACTTGTGTTACCCAGTTACCCATGTCATCAATCACGTTTTTTTTTTTTTTTTTAGAATCTGTGCCTCCCCTTTATCCACCTACCAAAGGTTTGTAGTTCTGGTCTGCATTATAATGAGGTGATTTACAGACACTTGAAAGTTTGCTGAATTTAGTTAGCAGTAATGAAAAGGTTTTACCTTTACCTGCGGCAACGCAGGTATCTAAATTCTATGGACTTTAATATTTTTGGATACTACGACATTAGATCAGACATAAATCTGTTGTGATCACAGCAATCAAGTTTCTTTTTCTTGTTATTCTGAGACAGCCCAGAGGCTTACTTACCTTTGTGAAAGAATATAATGATATATTTTTCTTAATTTGCCTCTCAGGGGGCAAATGTATGGCCAGGATGTGAATTAGAAAGGACAAAAACTGCATTTTAGTATTGAATGATATTGTACAGCAAGCTCAAAAACTAATTACCTATATACCAAATATCAGTATAATGGCTCAAAGATGTAAAGTCTGTGGGGTTTTTTCCCCTCTACATGCAGTGTTATATTATACATGATCAGCCAGAACAAAACAGCTGTCACTGCCAAACACCAGCTGTGTATCATCTTGAATTTCATCAAGCATTCTTCAGTCATTAATTCTGTAATGTTCTGATTATACTTCTAAATTATCAGATAGCAAATATGGGTCTAGGTCATGATGACAAAACTGGATGACATTTAATCAGCAGAACACTGGTCTCATAAATAGGGTTTGAGACCTTGAACTTTGTTTTATTGTCCGTTAGCTGGAAGGGATCCTGAAATAGGCACAGAAGCAGAAGAACTTAGATTTAAGAAAAAAAGTTTTCTGTTTCAGTCAGCGGTCTCCAACTTTTTTGTAGCTTTCTAGAAACAATAACTGGGAACAACAATACCTGTCAACAGCATCTGATCTTGCTCTGCATAAACAGATTTCAGCTTTACCAGCAGCAACTTCCACTGGCTTCTGGTGTTGGAGGATCTTGCAAGGAACATGTTGCCACTAAACTCTATTTAGAACCACTGATAAATGTGAATTTGTCTTGTACTCATCTAACACTATGCCTTTTACAAACATTAATGCAAAATCCCTGTTTTGTTATACACTAACAAAAAGCACTATGATAATTACATTTTTTTCAAAAATCAAGTTAATTATGAGCAAAATTCAAATAGTCTTTTGGTGTAGCCTGGGAGAGGGGGATGTGAAAGTATTCAAAGGAAAACTCAAATAAGTATAATTAAAGTC
Source organism: Pachyramphus minor (assembly GCA_013397135.1). Taxonomy (NCBI): domain Eukaryota; kingdom Metazoa; phylum Chordata; class Aves; order Passeriformes; family Tyrannidae; genus Pachyramphus; species Pachyramphus minor. The sequence goes on along the minus strand of VYXB01000462.1, from coordinate 2,599 downwards.
AAGAGTTAATGACTGTGTAGTCTGCCTCCTTCAAGTATTTTCTAGTATATTCATCTTTTCCCATAGATTTTTGCTTTGTTTACAATCCTTGCAAAAATTTAGTACAGTATGTGTTTGTCCCTGTTGGTCTTCCGTTTACAGCTTCAGTGCAACTATATCTCTGAACAGTGCTTAAATGCTTTTAGCTATACTTAAGTTGGTTGTACCTGCCCATGTCTAAGTAATTTCCTGAAAGTGAAATTATGTTGAACTGGGGGCTATGTAGTTGCTATATAATTTCAAGATTGTTGTTGAATTAATAGGGAATATTGAGCATACCTTAAATATATGAGTGATTCCCCTGCTAAAAAACCTTACATATCCTAAAGTATATACAAAATACCAGATTTAAACCTAAACATTTTTTTTAGTTTTTATAGACCACAGAGAAATGTGTGTTGTCCATGACTGTGAATATAGAGGAATATAAATTAGGTCAAATCTCATTACATATTTACAGTTCAGCTGGACAACCAAGCTAAGTCCTCTCCACGCTTTGGAAAACATCATGGGACATGTACGGCTTAAAGTAACCAAGATCTTAATTAAGGTCTACCAGAGAATCTTCCATCCTTCTGCTGCAGTAACATGACTTCTGGGATGACAGTATATTTCATTTAACACTGGTAATTAACAACACTGTCTCAGTGGAAACAACAACAACATCCATTGAAGGAATACTAAGGAAAGAGTTTATTAGTGGAGGAACTTCAACATTGTTCACACGCGGAGTAGTCAATCTGAAAGAAAGACAAAAAGCAGCAAAAAGGGGGTATGTAAAGTTATTGGTTAATACATTTTAAAGTTTTATTTAATATCTGTCAGGCATGTGGCTAATAAAAATACCTGTGATACCCAGTGCACTCAAACAATTAATTTAATACGTGGATCATTCAAAAAGAACTGTTAGCTGTCCAGAAGACAGTCCAGTGTTTCATAACAGCCCCTTATTCCACTTAGAATTGTGTAATTAATAATTTATATGTATATTTATAGCTTTCACCCATACACATAAAAAAACCTTTCATATGTTTATGCCAAAATGTATTGGAAGTTTAGTTGTTAATTTTTTTTACTTTAATCAACGTGTAAGCATTACAAATTTGCATGTACCCTTGTATTCAAATTTGAGTGCACAAAGAAAATCTCATTGAGTCAGAAATCTTTGCCTCTCCTGCATTTTAATGACTCTAAACAGTTTCATTTCATCAGGAGACTGTGAACATTGTTTATCAGATTTAAGCTCTTAGAAAATATATCTGCATCTCAAAAGGACTATAAAGATACGGTTTCTTTTTTTATTTTGCCATTTTTAATACTCAGTAAATGGCTTTATTTCTGATGATAGCACGTGAATATCAGCATGTCAACATCAGAATAGCAAAACAGGAAATCAAATGACTTATTAATTTTTATATGAGTTACAATAATTAAGAAAAACACAAAGTTATCAGAAAACAGAAACTTTCTTTATTTAGATGTTCCTGCCTCCCTACTCAGCGGTCAAGGGCAAACCCAAAGGATTTCTGATTTAGTCTGGAGATCTATACCTAAAAAAGTATGAAGTCACTTCCATTTTTTTGGCCATCAGCATGTGTAATCGGCAGAACAAATGTCCAGATGCATCTTCAGAGTCCTCATGGTTTCTGCTGTTTTCCCTCGAGGTTTATGGGGACAGAGATGGGTGTTACACCTAAGGGAATGCTCCCGCATCCAAGCAGTTTGTCAGATACAGTTTTCTGTGGAAAATCAAGTGGAACATTGTCACTAAGAAATACAGTCTGAGGCAGGACAATTTATTACCTTTGGCAAAACATGCAAAGGTGCCCTAGAATGACTCTGTTATTGTTGATGCTTTTGACACTTCAGTTTTCTAAAAGAAGGAGGAAAAGTTTTTTTTTGATACCAGCAGGTTAATACATGTGCATGTAGATGTTGGAAGTCACATTCCTACATTAGAGAAAAATGCTGATGGTTAGAACAGAAGATTAATTCATTTAGGAAGTTTTAGTCTTTTTCTAGAAGTGCTTTTAGTTTTGTAAAGCAAGGTCACTTGCAAGGTTATGTTGCACCTCCTACAGTGTGTTAAGAAGCCTTAAGTAAATAAATAAGTTGATGTAAAATAGAATCACGGAATGCTTTGGGTGGGAACGACCTCTAAAGACAGTCTAATTCAACTCCCCAAACAGGACATAAGTATTCAACACTCTAATTAATTACACAAATCTAGTCTGGGAAATTTTGAATAAATAAATACATAAAGTAGGACATCCACTTTGGCAGGATATGTTATGCAGGGCAAGAATTAAGAAGTTGCCCACCAGTTTTGTCTATTGACAGGTGTTGTACATGTTTAAATATAGGTATCTTGAGTATCACATTCAGTTTTTATAAGCCTGAGACTCCCATATCAAATTTTCCACTCTCTGGTCAGAGAAGTATCTAAAAATGTAGCATGTTTATTTAGTCCTGTTCTTTCTGAATGTATCTTCATAATATGTACTATGTAGTTATTCATAGCCTATTTAATTCTCAATTGTCAGTGTCGTGGGTTACCCAG
>VYXB01000461.1:181903-245997 GCA_013397135.1 Pachyramphus minor | reverse complement strand
TCCTCCTCCTCCTGCTCCCTCCCGCAGCTCCGCAAGGAAAAGCCGGCGGTGGCTGCGTTCGCTGCCAGAGGGGCAGTGCGCGGCGACGGCAGGCGGGCTGTCCGCGCTCTTCCTCGGTTTTATTATTTTAAAACTTTAATTTAATTTTTTAAAGAAATTATTATTCGCTGCTATTAATTTTTTTTCGGCTGCGGACGCTGCCGCCCGGGATGGGGCACCGCGGTGCCCGAGGAGCGCTGGGCGGCGGGCGAGCGGCGTCCCGAAGCGGGCTGTGAGCACCGCCGGCAGCAACAGGTACCCGGCAGGGCTCCGACACGGGGGGAGGTCCAGGAACCCTTGTGGGGAGGAAGGGACGCTGCCTGTGCCGAGCATGGACGTGGCCGAGCAGAGCCCGAGGGCTGCGGGGCTGAAGAGCCGCTGTCACAGGAGCGGCTCCCGATCCTGGTCGTGTGCGGGGAGTTAGGCGGCAGCAGGGTTTTGAGGAGGGCAGAGGGGCTTCTGTGGGGCTTCCCGTCCGTGGTTTTAGGCTGTGAATGCGAAAAAACCGTTGGTTGTGGGTGCTCGCTGAGGGGCACGAAACTGGTTTCGTGTTTTTTTCACAGCGCGTGGAAGTGCTTAGCCCTGTTTCCATTAAAAAAAAAAAAACCCTCAGCGTTTCCTTAGGTTTTGTCTTTCTATTTCCAGTGAGGTTTTATGGTATTACTGGTTGGAGGAGAGCTTAGACTCTCTTAAGTTCCCCTTTCTGTCTCTGGCTCATTCCCAAGGACTGATGCAAACACATTACACACTGGCATTGCTCTTCAGTTTACCTTTGAATGCCCTGGTTACAAAAGGTCATCGTAATCCTGTGACTGGTCTTTCTATTGCTCTGTTAACCAGGCATTTTGCTGTCTCTCAAAGTTTCAAAAAGCTTTCTGGAAGCTGTGTGCTTGTGGCCATTCTGCCTTTGCACCCTTTCATCCATCTCCCCGGGAAGAGCTGAATGTATTACTAGTGTAGTTTCAGCATTCATTAATCTGGCCGTGCATTCAGCCACGCTCATCTTAATTACCGTGTTTGAGCTGCTGTCACGCAGCTGGAGCCCGGGGCAGGGAACACACTCCCAAACAGAAACATCATCTTCTCCAGTGGCTAATTAGGGTTCACAAACATCCCTCTTCTGCATAAACAAAAGTAGGAACATACCCAAACAGGGAGATTGAGGAAGGAGAGGTGGAAGGTGTCTTTCCTGGAAGATTTCTGTGCTAGCTGCCCAACTGTCTTCGAGGTCTTCACAGACTGGGAAGAGTGTGGTTCTGGGGATGGAATGGGATCTGGTTTATAGTAGCCAGACTCAAGAAGGTATCCATTGGGATAGGTTAGGAGCCCTGCTTTGTAAACATAATGGGCAAATGTGACAGATTGTTCCATATTTAAGTAAGTGTGGGTGGGTATATCTGTTACACAGTGGGGGTCTAAAGACAGCAAAATTTATCTTTTTTTACCAGAAATTCAACATTTCTCAGCTAGTAACTGAAAGTACTAGGACACTCACTTAAGATGGTGTCTGTGCTGCTTGCAAGTGCAGATAAGCACTTGTGCAGTGTGGACTTATAGAATCACAGCATCCATAACCTGACGCTGGTTTAACTTTTGGTGTCCAAGCAGCACTTCCTTGACAAGGTGTGGGCTTTGGGGTGTTTGTTTGTTTGGTTTTGTTTTTAAGAAACAGCTTATTGAATTTATTTCAGGATCCTGCCTAAGAAGCAGAGCACTTAGCTTTTTCATGTCTCTGTTCCTCTCTAGAATGACAGTACAGTTGTATCTCAGAGATTTTTCTCTATTCTATTCCATTACTTCAGCAGAATTAATATTTCTTAAGTGCTTGGGAATGTGTAAGGGGAGCAGTATGTGGTTTGTAAAGAAGTTTGCATAAGTGAGAAAGGTGCTTTGCTTGCCTTGACCTCTCAACGCACACGAAAATTTTTTCACCTGTATCACAGAACAAACACTTGGGGTAAGAGTGGTGGGAAGAATGGCCGCAAAATTCACAGCAGTGTGTTTACGGACCATGCATGGTTACCTTGTGCTCTTTGATATTTTTAAGCCTGAACAGGCAGAAAGATAACTTCCAGACAAAGCACACTGCTGGAAAAGGTCCGATGCTGGGGGAAGCTGCCTTGCTTCCCCACTGGGAAGAAGTGGGAGTGAGAACTAAAGGCAGCATTGGCTTTTTCCAAAAAAGGGATGACTGGTCTGCCTTTTTTTTTTTTTTTTTCCACTCATGCTATACATGTGGCACTGACAAGTGCTCCCAGACAATTACTTTACTGGGGTAGTTTTCATCAGGCAAGTTAAGCTGCAAGCATCAGGGAGATAGACAGCCTGTGTCTGTGGCCATTCAGCCAGCACAGAGTATCAGCTGAAAGCAGAGGGGCAAGGAAGTGAGAAGAGTGATGCCTGAATGCACGCTCCTGGCACGGGCTTGTTAGAGAGGACCAGGACGTGAATTAGTATCAGATAGGGGCCTGTCACTTTCAAGCTGTGTGGTTCCTGGACTACTCTATTAACAAAATGGGGAAAAAAAATTGTTACTGTCTAACCTAGCAGGAGCTTGGAGGTTATTGTTCTGTTCACTTAGCTTTCAGTGCTCATTGTTTTTCTGGCAGGGAGGTTGTTAAAGAAGTTTTAGTAAGAGATTTTCAAAATTAATCAGCAAGAACACACACTCACAATTTTTTTTCCCCCACCAGTTTTGCACAGGTTGTGTCACTTGATTCCAAGATGTGGTTGCCCTTTTAAAAGGCAGAGAGAAAGAGCTAGGCCCACTGAATTTAAGGTCAAATGTAAAGTCCTTTGACAGCAGAAGTGATTTGGCTCTGGAGGACTTTACAAACCATAGTGGCTGCATTTTGGAAGTATAACAGTGTCAATGAGAATTTAAGTTGCCAACATCTTTGTTTCCTGTGCTGTCCTTTAGACAGTTTAGTTATACCAGAGCAAAGACAAGAGAGCAGTCTGTGAGCAGAGGAGCCAGGCAGCTGGAGGAGGAATGGCAAGATGGGCTTTGCCAACTCCTTGTAAGAGAGCTGGAAGGAGAGCGGTAACAGAAGCCAACCCTGGATGCAAGAAACTGGATTATATTATATCTCTCTGCCTAATGTCAGGAATGGCTTAGCTAAGACTGGGCAGCCAGCTCACTTTGAGCCCCACGACCGTCTTTCCCTACATACCCCAAATTGAAGCAGAAGCTCTGCATTTTCCTGGCCACAGCTATTCCACAGCTTTATTTCTGCTCTTCAGTGCAAGTGCTGCTCATGCCCTTGCTTATCTGCACCCAAGTGGGCTGTGTGGCTAACCAAGGGCTGGCTTAATCCTGTCCTGTCCCATCTTGCAAAGCTGGTGCTCTGGCTCTTGCTCCAGGCAGGTATTTCAAGGACAAAGAAAGCAGTGGTCACCAGGTAATTCGCTCTGGGAGCTGGCTTTATCCCTGTTTGGCAACCTAGGGACAGTGCCAAAACCTGCTTCCTGGGACGCCTCGAGCTCTCGTTTTACAGCAAGTAGGCAGCAATTTTGTCTCAACTTTCATAGAATCATAGAATAGTTTAGGTTGTAAACGACCTGTGAATGCCATGTAGTTCAACACTCCTGCAAGAAGCAGAAACATCTTCAACTAGATCAGGTTGCTCAGAGATCTGTCCAGCCTGACTTTAAATGTTTCCAGGGATGAGGCATCTACCAGCTCTCTGGGCAATCTGTGCCAGTGTTTCACCACCCTCACTGTAAAAGAAGTTGTTAGGTCTACCTTGAATCTTCCTTTTTATAGTTTAAAACCATTACTACTTCCCTTATCACTACAGGTCTGCATTCAGGGGATTTAGATTCAATCCCCTGAGTTTTTCCTCTCAGCTCTAGCTTTGAAGTGCCTTTGCTGCTGGGTCTGGTGCTGTTGGGAAGAAAGAGGATGTCCCTGCACCCCCCAATCATATTCCGGTTAATTAGGGAGCTGCAGTGAGGCTCAAGGAACTGGGTGTATTCCAGCCATGATCAAAAAGCTGGTCCCAGTACACACTGCCCTGCAGGATCTGGAAGGTGTGAAGAAGGGCAAGTTCCTCAGTGGTCTTGTATTGCTTTTTGGCAGCCACAAGTACAGATCTTACCTTGGTCATTGCATCCAGACTCTGCACCCAGTGGCCTCAAGAAGTGAGTCCCCTACGCATGGCACAAGAAGTAACTGGCTTTTCCCTAAAGTTATCTTTTTCTTATGTCTTTTTATGTTACAAGGGTATCCTGTAATTTTCACTTCCCAACCAGCACAAAAGAAGTGACGGATTAGCACAGAAGTATGTGAGCATCTTTCTTCTTTTCAATGGGAGGAACAAATTGAAGCTGACAGTTCCCTGGAACCAGAGAAACACATGAAGTAGTCACAATAATACATTTTATCTTCCAGCCCTTTTAAAGCATCAGAAGCTCTCTGGTCCCCGATGCCTCCAGTAAGCTGACCTTGGCTAGCAGAGCCAGCCACCTCATTACTGCTGTCCCACTGCTCACAGCCTGCCCTCTCTCCTGGCCCTCAAACAGCCTGATTAGCTGCAGCAGCTATTGCTTCCGGGGTTGTGTGGCCTGCTGGTAACCCTTCAGTGACACCAGAACTGTTTCAAATAATCCCTTCTGCATGAAACTTTTGTGTTTTTTAACTACAAAAAAAACCCAAAAAACATTTAACTGCAACACCCAGAGATTTGTCAGAGATGAGATTGTCCTGAAAAGCTCACCAACAGGAAAACTTCTAGCCATTCATCAACTCCAAAAAGCAGTTGCAGCAGCAAAAATCTATCTGGTTGTCACTGAGGTTCTGTTTATAGCTTGTGCCTTCACCTCTACAAAACACCGGGCTAGACTGACCCTATCTTTTACTGTTTAGACCTTTCTACTTGAGCTGACAGAAGGAAGGAACTAATTTTCAGTGAAATCCCTTGGAGACAGGCAAATAAGCACCTGTAAATAGCTGCAGAGGGTTCATGTTTCCATATAGACAGGCAAGGTTGAACACCGCAGCTTCCTTTCTCTTTCCCCAAATTAGCATCTTGGTGTCTGAGCAGACAAAACAGATTGATTTGTTCCTCAATGAGGTGTCTTTCTTCTTTGTCAGATTTATCTTGCATCTGCTAGAACACTGAAGCTAAACAGAGGGGGGGAAAAATATTGCTTGCAGTGAACACACCCCTTGAAGATGCCTCAGAAGTCTTGGGGAGCAGGGCTTTTGCTTGGGGTTGAGGTGGCGGCACTGGTCTGTGGCACTGCTGCAGGCAAGCAGGTAGGGCAGACAGTGTAGCTTTATATTCAAAGTCTGAAGAGTATTTTCTAGTTGTGTAACATTACAAAAAAGGCCTCTTCCTTAATTAAGCAATTTGACATCCTCTTTGGTGTTTAACTTTAAAATGTTTGGTTTTAAAACTTAATTGTGGTGCAGAAGTAGGGTCGTATGTTACGGCTTTGTGTAATAATATCCCTGCAAGTAGCCTTTGGCAGGGAGTCTCCCTGGGTAGGGACACACCTTTTTCTCCACTCATCCCTGGAGGCATCGCTGTATCATCGTAGCCACAGCTATCCCTGTGCACTTTCCCAACCATGTAGGCACATCAGTGGGTGATAATGCTGTTGAAAAAAAGGCAATGCTCAATTAAGTGTATAATGTGTCATCCTGCATGACTGACTGCCCTCTCCTTGTCTCGTTCAGTACATCCACAAAATACTGTTAGTTCAAAGAAGGACGTGGGTTTTCACACATATTTGATTGTGGGATAGGAAACAATTGGCTCTGAGGCACTCTTTGATCCGTGAGGCTTTTTCCCGGAATTCGGTGTGACACTTGCAGGCCACGACTACTTAGATATACACAAAATCCTATGAACAAGAATAGATGTCTGCTAAAGTAAACAGAAATGAATGTTTAGGTTATTAGATGTTCAGATTAATAAAGCCAAGAGCTGGAAATGCTCACTAAGTCATCTGTGCTTCACAAAAACGAACCAAAGCTATATTAAAAATGCTAAGACTCAGCTGAGGGCAGAGAATAATCAGCTTAAAATTCTGCCTGCATATACTAAGATTTGCTTTCTTTGAAATCAGAGGGAGACATTGGCATCATCTCCCCAGATGGCAGCTGAACCACAAAGCCTTGTTTTCATCATGCAGGTGCTGGACTAGAAGTGCTTGCAATACATTTGATTTCCATGCCCTACGCTGCAAACATAAGCTCCCTGAAGAGATGGCTCTTCATCTGTAGTTATCCAGCAAGAGATTGCTTTCCTTCCCATTCTTTCCTAGCTCTACCCTAAAAAAGAATATCTTCCTTCCTGGTAGAGAACGTGGCAGCAGTATATGCAGTGTAACAGCTCCTGTGTTAAACTGGATGCTGTATGCAGGATTTCTCCAGCCACTGTACTTCTTGCAGGCATGTCATGCTGCCACCAGGTGAGGAAGATAATTGGCAAAACAACAAAATAGTCTTATATCCTCATGAAAAACCATGATACACTCCTTTTCCTATACCCTGAATGATGGTCCATTAGTGAATTGGAAAATGCAGAAATCTCAACAGAGAAGGAAAGGAGAAAGGAAGAGTAGTGGAGGCCAAGGATCTTTCCTATAAGCTTGTCCTTAGCCTGTGATGGCCCTGGTAGGTCTTTCTTTTAAATGGCAGACTGTGGAATAACAGGGATGTGCCAAGATGTGCTGCCTTAATTTGTGCAGTGAAAAGTTACCCAAGATAATTACCTTGTAGTTCAGCGACAGTAAATGCTGTCAGATCTGTTCAATTCATGCTATGTTTGTCGGTAATGTCTCTGTGTCTAGAAGACGCAAATGGTAACTAATCCTGTAGCAAGGCTGGAGCGTATGACATTTTAAACTCAAGATTTCTTTTTTTAAGTGTCCGCTACAGATTAAATTTACCAGTTTAACCTGACTAGATCTATGTGCCATAGATTTAAAAGTTTCAGGTAAAAGTAATCAGGTTTTCGGTGGCTTTGTCAGTGACAGTAACCAATAGGCATTTGGGAATGTTCTTGAGAAGTAATGGCAACAGGCAAAGACCAGCCTGGGTCTGTGGCATTAAAATCCTCCTGTCCTTCAAAAGACGAAAGCACACCAAGACTGCTTCGGGTATGGTCCCTGGTCCATGCTGCTTCCCAAAATACGCATAGTAGTTGTGTCAGGGAGTGCAAACTGACCCAAGACAAATCTGTGACTGAGCAAACTGGCTCTGTGACAAATCACTGAGCCAGTGACTGCTCAGTGTAACCTCGTTTTCCAAGGAGCAGAAAGCTCTTGCAGAGTCAAAAGAGAATAGTTTTTCTGTACTGAGAAACTTAGTCATAGAATAGTTTGAGTCCAAAGGGACCTCTAGAGGCCATCTTGTCCCAACCCCGCCCCTGTCATGGGCGGGGACACCTTCCAATAGACCAGGTTGCTCAAAACCCAATCCAAGTCAAGCTTGTTAATGGGACATCTACAACGCCTCTGTTGTAGATGTTACCGTGTTTCAACACTCTCATTGTAAAAACTTTCTTCCTTGTATCTAGTCTAAATTTACCCTTTTTTAAAAACATTGCCTATTGTCCTAATACTACAGGCCCTGCTAAGAAGTTTGACCCCATTTTTCTTAACAGCCCCCTTCAAGTATAGAAAGGCTACAATCAAGTCTCCCTGTAGCCTTCTCTTCTCTGGCTGAACAATCCCAACTCTCTGAGCCTGTCTTTGTAGGAGAAGTGCTCCATCCCTCTGATCATCTTTGTGGTCCTCCTCAGGAGTTGTCTTTCTTGTGCTGAGGGCCCCTAGACATGGACACAGTACTTGATGTGGGCTCTCACCAGAGTGGATTAGAGGGGCAAAACCATGTCACTTGACCTGTTGGCCACACTGCCTTTGATGCAGCCCAGGATACAGTTGGCTTTCTGGACTGCAAGCACACAGTGTCAAGTCATGTTGAGAGGTTCTGAAATGAAATGTGGTTTCAGAAAGCGGTGGCAAGGAGAGCAATTCTCCCTAAAATTCTAGATATTTTTTTCAAGTGGTTTCTGTAAACACTTGTGTGTCTATAAAGCTGTCCTGCTTCTTTTGTGCTGGTAGGCTGCAACTGCTTGGTGCAAGAAAACAGTGGGAGATGGGGCTGGAGTAGCTGTGCCTTCTAAACATCTGCACCTTTTTGATTTTGCTTAGCTGCCCCATTGGTCATCAAATCTCTTATCCAGTACCAGTGTCATTAACACAAGATTTTTCAAGATGGACTGTCTCCCTAGCATAGACTCCCTTTATCTCTTTATCCTCTTTCAGATACTTCTTACAGATCCTTTAATGACTTTGGCCTGAGAAAATGGTAGTGTTTTGGGGAAAGTTTAGGCAGTTTGGTGGTGTTAGATACGTGCTCTGGTCTCCTGTACCTTCAAGAGTTTTAAAAGGTTAAAAAGCTGTAGCCAAAAGAATAGTAACCTCTGCCATAACTTTAAATAAATTTTCTAGAAGTCATATATGCAAGAAGAGTCAAGTTTTGAATTTAAATGAACTGAAGCCAAGAAAGAAGAGAGTTGCATCACAGCACACAGCCTCTCTGGGTTGTGCATGGACAGTGTTCAACCAGCTATTTGATGCACTAGAAGAGAGCTTTAGACGTATTCTATAGCCAAATATAAATTAAGGACTTTTAAACTCAGGACTTTTATGGCAATGCTCTTGAAATGGTCACAGTGGTAAGGTGTCAAAAAGATTAAATGAATCTGTTTCTGTAATGCTTGTCCAGTTTTTAAGATCTTCTGCCCTAAGACATATAACGGTGTATCTTCAACAGTATTTTGTGAGCAGTGTGCCATTTTGACACACCTTGAAATAGAATGATCACATAAACATCCAGGGAGTTTTAAGTCACTCTAATCCCACATACTTAAATAGGAGCAGCAAAGCATTTTTATCTCATTAGCAACTGAAAGGATTTGACAACAATGATGTTTTACTTTCCTTTCAGGGATGAAAAGCCTGTCTTACTTGTTTAATTTAGCTCACTCATGCTTATATTAGAGCGCACCTGGAGTGGATACCAAGTACAGCTTCAGTTTCTCTGTCTTAGCTGAAGCAAAGCAAATAATCTCTCGAGCAGCCCATTGGTTACCCAAATAATCCTGCATGTGTTTACTTTTTGATGCATTTACTTTGCTGTAGATGCAAAGAGGTGGTATCCTTGGCTTGCTGTCCTTGCCCGTGCTGCTACAATCTGCATTAAATGAGGGTTGTAAGCAGCAAAAATATTAGTGTGAAGTAATTAAAGAAAGAAGCACTCTTAAGGATGATTTTCTCTTAAATGCTGCTGGGTCATTAATTTTCTCTCCTACCACTGGGAAGATTTTTGGTGTTCATTCCTTACACAGTCTGAGAAAGTGAAGCCACTCTGCTGCTTATACTTGACACGCAAATTTAGGTCACTGCTCAGAGTCATCATGGATTTTGCCAAAGGACTCCCCCAGGAGTTGCATCTGTTGGCATCAGGGTTGATTTACCCGCTTGTGTTCAGATGTTACTCATGGGCTTGCCCAGACTTTGTTGATGGTCAGTAAAACACAAGGGAGACCACCAGCAGCACTCATGGGTTCCTAGTCGTCCCCTAATGCTAGTGCTTGCAAAAGTGGGCAGTAAGTTGATCACTTTTTGTGACATGGAAAATTAAAATTCTCACCAGTATATGTGGTCAGCCTGGCAGTGTTTAGTGGCATATGCCAAAATAGGTAGGGAAGTAGCCAGGCTACTGCTGGATGGAGGCATTCCCAGAGCCTGTTTTGCGTCCTGCAGATCTGAATACTGCTCACAAGATTGCTCCGTGTAGGTTATCTTCTAATATAGGTGTAGATAACAGAGCGGCACAAAGCCTTCTACCTTTGCTACTGTGTAGCACTGCTGAAATGAGAGAATGATTAGTTTTGTGTGCTCAGGTCACTTAATGCTGAACTGCTTGTTAGAGATTTTGTGCGAGGTGGATTTAAAGCATGAGAAGATCGTTGTCAGCTGGGTTTCAGACGTGCTTTTTCTTTAGATTATTTGCCAGCACTTGAATGACAGTGAGACTTTGTTTTTAATTAAATCTTATATTGACAGAAAGAGTTATCGATGATGAGTAGAATTAGAGATGACTTCTAATCAAAGATAATTCCTCATACTGGGGTGGGTTTGAAATGAATGAACGTCAAATCTAATTAGATGGTCAGATGCTGATCCCTCAGCCACACTCATATATTATAGACCAAATTTTGCTTATTTACACTAATTCCAGCTGAATATGATTGCTCTGTGCCTTCAGTGCTGTACAGGAACAACATTAGTGAGGGTTCCATGTGGGCTCCTGTGCACGCTTGCCTCAGCCATCCGCATGAAGCAAATCTTGGAACTGAAAAAAAAAAAGGAGGTCAGCTGCCATGAACCCATCTGTCGTGTGCAGGAGCCATTTAGAATCAAATTTATTTTCCTTGGGTTTATTACAGTGAAATAACTAATTTGCATTTCCTTAGGTTTCGAGCACATGCTCTACCATGGGGAAGGAGCAGTGTAGGTCTTTCTCTGAGGAGAGCTTAAGCAGAGGAAAAGGCAGTTTGTGGCTCCCCTGGCAACAAAAATGGGGAAACGGGGCATGTACTGAGAGCTCTGGTAAAGGAGTAGCTACAAAAAGGGGAGGAAGAAAGCTAACCATGGAATGAATCAAAAAGGGTACTGCTTTCACCTTAGCCATTGCCTGTCCTTATTTCTGCATTCTAGTGAGGTGATGAGAATTGGAGCCAAAGGCATGTTTTGCAGTAAAAATAGAAGAGAAAGTTAAAAGTTCCTACATGGACTTTGTCACCTAGACTGGTATGAAAGATGACTTACTGAATTTATGGAGCTATATTGCAGTAAGAGCATAAGGTATCAGGCCCTATACATTTACAGCAGTATATACTTTACCATTTTGCTCTTGACCTGGATTGTTAGATTTTTTTCTTACTGTTACTATTGCTTTTTAGTTTATGTACATCATCTAGTTCGGGTAGGAGGAGCAGAACAAACAACACGAGCTATTCCAGATGGTAGACAATTTGTGTTTCTGCTCAGGATGTCTAGTGATGAGCTAGCAAATACTGTAGCATTTGAACTGAAAATGTCCTTACCTGCAACATTTAAAGAGTTCTTACAGAAATGAGACCATAAAGTACAAGTCTTGCTATTAGTTTTGGGGAAAATATTATTTGAAACAAAAGCTAAAATTTGAAATACTAACATTTTCTATCTAATTTTCATTTATTAGAAACAGGTAATAGCACCTTGTGCTCACTGGCAGAGATTTCTGCATGAGAAACTAAAGCTCACAGCTTTGTGCTTAAGAAGAGCTTTAAAAGAGGCATGAGTTGCATAAACATTTCTTTGTGAATTGTAAGAACTGAATCCGCCCAAACTGAAAGTGTTAAAATAAGGCTAATAAAACAATCACTGCAGGTGTCACTGATGGAGATAAAGTCGTCAGTGAAAAGTGCAAGCCTTCAGAGAGATCCTGCTGGATAGTCAGTGCTGAGGCTTGGAATGGGGGGAAGATGGGGGAAGAGACCCGCCTCAGCAAAGACAGGATGAGGTGCAGTGGGCTAAACTAACATTCTTGTTGCTACAAGAGGAGGGGCAGAAGTTTGCCTCTTTGTGCTAGGGCAGGAATACATGGCTGCCAATTGCTTTGCCAACCCAAGCATGTCCCAGGTGCTCCGACATCTCCCATTCAAAGGAGAGGGATCGGCTGTAGCTCCTTCTCTGTGCTCTCCGCAGTCATTCTGGTAAGCCCACGTGGCTCTTTCTGTACACTAAAATTAACATCTGAAGCTCACAGATCTGCTGGCCTTTCACCGGCTGATATAGACTTGGGAAGTGTTCTTGTCAGTATAGCCATATGCTACTATTTAGGAGTATCTTTTAGCCTTGGACTTTGATGGAACAAATGCACATGATTTTATTCTGGTAACCAAGAATAGTTCTTCAGATGGAGCTCACTTGTCTGTACAGCTCTGGCAAATGCTACCCTGCACGAGGAAAAAGCAGGCCAATCACTGGGACCATAAAAAATGCCCTGAAAGTCATAATTTGTGTAATCAAATGACCAACAGAAAACACCTTTCTACAGGTACTTCCAGGAGATCCCATCCCACAGAAATGTTCCTGACACATACAGAAATTATGAGCCCAGTCACTAATACCTAAAAGCTTTTGTCCTGAAAGTGCAAAAACTCTTGTGCAAGAAGTAAATTTCTGTGAAAGTATTTATAACACTCCTGAGTGCCCTCTACCCACATATTGTCAAATTTTTGTATTAAAAAAACTCCTAAGAATGTCTAGATTCTCATCCAAGATGCATACCTCTGTACCTTCTAGGAGCCTAGGGAACACTGAAACCATAAATTCCAGGTGGTTATTTGGGCTACTGGCCATGCTGACCTCATATTGCCAAGGTGATTCAACTGAATCAGAAGGCAGGAGTTGGAAAATAAGTAATAAAAATGACTAAACTTTAGACTACAAAAGCAAGTGACAACATCTGAAGGTGCACTGAATGAGCTTAGCATTGAACTGAGCCTGCAGAATTTTAGACTTGAATTGTGATCTTTGGGTTTATGAGTGCAAAGCAGAAAGAATTGACTGTCTGGGAGGAGGACATGACTTCTAGGGTATAATTGGTTTCTTCCCTTATTTAGGTTATTCTTTAAGAAATGCATGCTCCTGAATGTCGTCTTATTGCATTTAAGAGTTATTACGTTTGTAGGCTGGCCAGTCAGCCCAATAAGCAAAACCTAGACCTTGACATAGATGATGATATCTTCTTTTGCTAGTCAAGAAGATAGCAGATCATTTGTCAGACACACCCTGGGTTTGCAGATAAGAAATGTTCCTAGCATGTAAAACACCATCAGTTGACTTCTGCAGCCATCCATCCACTCACATTAATTAGTGGATCCCCTCAGTTTACCTTAACCTAAGTAATTGTCACCAGTTTTTAACAGACAGAAGAATAAACATACCATCTCACTGTAGGGATTACAGCTCCTTAGATCCAGAATGGACCTTGGAACCATGAAAATAGGAAAAAAATACTATCAAGGATCCTTTCAGTCATTGAGACCTACCCCACATTGTGATTTAATCAGGGATTATGTATAATCCCCAAGTGTCCTTGAAGCCTTTGTTCCTTGAACCCCCAGCTGCAGACATCCCCCTAACACCCTACAGCAAGCTCTAGACCCATAACTGTAGCTGGGGGGAGGGAGGGAGCAGGAGGAATCATGAGCACCATCACCACTGGTTTATTGCAGCTTTACTGGTTTCTAGTGCCTGCCTAGCAAAACCAACTTCCTCTCATTCATGTGGTGAACAAAAACTATCTTTGCTAGATTGGTCCTGGGGAAAAAGCAAACAGGAAGGGACTGGAAAAAAAGTCAGTCTAGATTTAGCAAATGCGTTTCTGACAGAATTTTCCTTCTCTCGGCCTGGTTCAAAGTCCACACTGTTTATGAAATATTTCAGCATTGTGGGAGGTAGAGTTCTGTGCTAAGGGTGATGAAGAAAGGGTAGCTCTGTGGAAGTGATGGGCTTGATGGTCCCATCCCCTCTAATTAGCTCAGGCTCAGCTGTTTCCCTGTTTCCAGACTGAAAGGAGAGCTGAGAGAGGGGACTTTTATTTCCTCAGGGACAGAGACATCATCAATTATCTGCCATTCCCTGCTGCAAGCTGTCAGTGAATAGGGCAGAGGAGAACTGATAGGATTTCACCTTATCCCTTGACTCACTGATGGGCTCATCATTCAACTGCCATGCACTTAGCACGAGCAGTGCTAATTACATTAATTATACTTTTACACAGGGCATGCTTATATTAGCAGTAAGGAGACTGGTGTCTTTTTAAAATGAAGCGTCAGTGGTTCATTAGTTATATAGATTTAAAAGTGTAAGAATACTCATTGCATCCACTGCTGAAGCAGATCTCAAGTCTCAAAAGCATTTAACACCATTTTAGATGTGCAGCATGCTTTATATTGAAAGTAAAATTTATACTGTATCTAGCAAACAGTAGCATTATATCACGTAACTGCTAAATGTAGACTTACTTAGAAACTTGATCACTGCATTGGCATACTACCAAAATCCCTTAGTAGTGTTCAGCTGTGGGGATACCAGTCAGGTCAATAAGAGATCTGGGTAAGTCCTTGTGGGTTGAGCCTTACTGAAATTATACTAGCAACTACATCCATGCATGTAATCAGGATAAAACTATTATTAAATTCAGAGGTAGGTTTATTTAGTCGATAGCACAGAGGCCTGTGAATGGTTTAAGAGGCAGGAAAATAAATCTCCCTCAACAAAGTATATCACAACAATGTGACTGATACTCATCACTCCAAGTGTATTTGGTAGATGTAGGTATCATAAATAATCCATCAGTGCTGTGCCCATGTGCAGCTGTTGTCTATGTGAATCTGGGCTGAGGGGCTGCTGCTGCATGGCAGAGTCAGTGCCATTTTGTGAGGTTGGTTGGAAATATCCGAGATGTCACCAATATAAGTTTAAATCTTAAGAGCAGATTGTTTTTGTACAATTGAGTCAATATCTAACCTGACCAGTGGAAAATAACTGAACAGAACTGGGTGATTTCATCAGTTCTGACTCCGTTACCTCCTTTTATCTCAGTTTTGTTCTGTACAGAAATTAAACATACATTATTCACCAAGATTATGTATAATATATAGGGAGAGGCCACAAGCCTATCTGAGCTCTTAGTTCTGACCGTTTTATGCAAAAGCCAAGCAAAAGTAGCTCCAGGCAGGTCTTTCATTTGCATTTCAATTGCACTTCTTGAACATTTTTTTCTGGTATCTGGAGGAAAGTCTTAGCTACTAAAGCCTTGCAAAGCCATTTGAGTGCCTGAGCAAAATAAAGAAAATAAATAAGTGCATTCCTTTTCCAAAATTATTTATTTTTTAAGTTTTCCCAAAGGAAAAGAACACTGAAAGAGTTCAGTTGTGTATGCATACAGTCACTCATGGACCCTAAGATTTTGTTCAGTGAAATGCATTCATCTTCTGTTCACTTTAATACAGAAGAGACTCATCCTGCACAAGATGCTAGAATTTTGACAACAGTTTTGAATCTAAAGTAATTGTGTTTTATAGTCAATGCGGTCATGATTAGCACCCAACTCCAAGTTTTATTTTATTCCTCTTATTTTTTAAGGAATGGATGATGTTCATGCAGTTAAACCTCCTCTAACTGTCAGTGTTGTTTAGCTTCTACCCTCGTAGGTCTCCAAATGCTGTCAGTGTGTGTGTATGTTAATCATCCTGTCAAGCCATGCAAGTGCTGAACACTTGCAAGGGATGTTCTGCTCCTTGGTTCTCTGGTTCTGACTTTCAATGCAAATCCTTGTGTCTAAGTGGGAACATACAGACTGCAGCCTGACTATCTTAAGGTTATTTGCAAAAACCAAAGGGAAATTGCTGCACAGAGCCCCAGAGTACTGTGATTGTGTTATTTCTGCTGTGTCTCTCAGGAGCTGGTTCTCAGTGGAGTTTGAGCTGTTAGGCTTGAGCTGGCATGTGCCATCTACAGGGACATGAGGTTTGACCCTGGAAGTTGCAAAATGCCTTCTGGCAAGTACTCTGCCAGATATCAGCAAGCCTGAGCAGAGCTCAGCCCTGCAGAGGTGTACTGAGAACCTCACACAGCTAGGACCCTACACAGTAGGGCCAGATGTGAGCTCTTGTTGACCAGACTCAAGTATCTCCAGCTGTGGCTGCAGTCTGTTTATCCCTGTGTGAGTGAGCCAAAGCACATCCTCACTGCAGTTTCTTCTGAACTTCTGAGGAGCAGCTGCTCCTGGGCCTCTCTGGCTCCCACCCTCTCCACGGTCTCTCCTGCCTGTGAATTTCTTTGCAGTACATGTGCTTGTGGTCCTGGTCTGCTTGAGAGGGATTTCTCTGTCCCAAGGGTTTATCCCTGCTGTGGTTAAACTGAGCTGGATGGGCTGTATCCAGGCTAGGCTGGTGACACGAATGGTGGAGTACGGTTCCCTGCTGACCACAGTGGAGGAGAAAACTGCCCTTGATTGCACCCCAGGTGATATTACTGAGGCTTCTGGGGTGGCAGCCCTCACTTCCAGAACAGAAAGATTTGTGCTGGTTTGGTTGTGCGATAGAGAAAACATCTCAATAGCAGTAGCATTGGCAATGGTGAGACTGGAAGAAGTGTTCCTGGGAGAGTTCTTGCAGAAATATTCCTGACAAAGGCAATGCAGTCAACCTCCACAGAGCAGCAGTAGCTCGCCATGGCACCTACTGCCGCCTCAAAGAGTATTTGCTCAGCTCAGTGCTGCATATTAAACCTAACTGGTCAGTGCACAATGTTTTCCCGTGTGTTTGCTTTCTGCAGTGAGTGTTTGCCGTTCAAGCACCACGTAGCTCCAGTGCTTATCTTTAATAAATATGTTCCATTGTGAAGGCTTACATTGCAAATCTGTGGCCCTCACAAGTAGCTTCTTTTTTGGGCACTGTCTGTGGGGATGAGAGGGTGGTTTAGACTCCGTGTCACCTCGTCAGCCCTGTAGGTCACAGTTTCACAGAACATCAGCTCTCTCTAACCCCTGCTACACTCTACTGCTTTAGCACCAGCTGTTGGAGTGAAATGAACTGGGGCCATGGGGCAGGCTGGGTCCAGCTTTTAAAATAGATGGGAAAAAACTATAAAAAGCCCCCTTTTTCATTTTCTGTCAGATTATTTTTAAGCTGGCCTAGTTTCTCAGTCCATTTCACTGCATAATGGCGTCAGCAGCAGTTCTGACATCCCAGGAAGGATGGAGACGGTGAGAAGATGGGTCATGTGGGATGGGTCATGTCTGGCAGCACCCGCTGACCAGTGTCCTCTTCTCCACCATCCCCTTCCCCTCCTGTTCCCTGCCCTGCTGCCTGGCCTCTGCTGGCCATGGTACTCCTCACGAGATCAGTGAGGCCATTCCTCTTGCCAGAACAGCACAAAAACAAGTCAGAAGAAAAATCAACTTAATTGTCTGCTGAGGGCAGAGACAAGGAAAACAGTGGATTAAGGAGGAAAGGAAGAGGGAGGCATCCCCCTTTCCCCTTGTGGTAGCTGATGGAGCTGCTGTGAACCGTAGCTCTTTGGTATTTATTTGTGAGTGGATTGAAATCACCTTGCTTTGGTGCAGATGCCAAGCTGGACATTGGAAATGAGCACACATGTAGGGCTTCCTCTCTGTTGTGGCTCCACTGGACACAGGAAATGCAGAGCATACAGTGCCTGGAGCTTATTTACTTATCTCTCTTCGTGGTAGACGACATCCTTCTCTCATCACAGCACATCATGGCTGTGAGTACAGCCACCACATCTTCCTTCTCAGCAGCCAAGTGGGAACAGCCATAGGGAAGACAAGCAAGGAAGCTGCAGGATTTGATTCATGCTGAATGAACCCTCATTTTTTTTTATTATTATACATAATCAGGCTTTGCAGTGATGGCGAGTGCTCCCTAAGAGCACTGCATGCTCCCAGAATAACTTCCAGGACACCCTGATGTAGCAAATGGAGACACTGGGGCTGGGGGTGAAGCATGCCAGGCGTGGCAGAAGTCAGGGATGGCGTTGGGGTTATCACACTGAAGTTGTTTCTGGTACCACATCCAGACCCTCTTTGTGTCTCTAGCACATTTTCAGTAGACGCTGTGCTGTAAGTCAGAAGTTAAAATAGGACCAACTTGTTTTTGAGTGGGGACGATTTGGTGAGTAGTCAAAAAGATTCATGCCCTGGCTCATGGAACCTTGTGGCATTCAGTTACCCCATATCATCACTGGTGGATACCAGGCTATCCCAGGCTCACTGCCTGTCTCTTACTCTCCATTCTTACTGACATGCTTTCTGTTGTTTTTCAGGAATATCTTCCAGACTCCCTGAAATCATGTCAATAGGATCACATTCATTCTCCCCAGGAGGTCCTAATGGGATTATTAGAAGTCAGTCCTTTGCTGGCTTCAGTGGGCTTCAGGAAAGACGGTCCAGGCAAGTGCCCTTGTTGTCTAAGGGGAATTTCAAAATCAAGCCCTAAGGGAGCCCTGGGGTTTGGGGGCTGAAGGTGGAAAAGAGGTGAGAGAGGTTAGAGAGCCTTTCTCTCTAACTTGCCAAATGAAGTGTCCTAGGCTTAAATGTCTCTATATATTGTTTGTATAACTAAGCTGTTACTCTCTGCTTGAACTACCAAGCTCCTGTTTGCCTCTGCCCCGTTAATGCAGGGCTTCCTCACATGCCTCAGAGCTGTGAGAGAATTTCAGAGAATCATTTTAACTTATTAACTTATGCAGTGCTCTTTTCAACCTGTGAAAAGTGCAGGAACATGAAACACTTCCCACCGCCCCCAGTTTAAGGCTGCTGCTACCTAAAAGACCGTTTTCTCGTTGCTGCACTGCTATGAATTCAAAACAATGCTGCTTCCCTGAGCTTGGCTGTGGAGCCTTTAATGCACCACCCTTTAGCTAGACAGGACTTACGGCTTTGAGTCAGGCACCTGCCAAGTCATTCAGTCCCTGATGCCCTCAGAGGCTGCTTTACAATTAATTTTAACTTGTGTAGTTTCCCAGTGCCAGACGACCACTTAGCAACTGAGGAGGAATGGTGGGCAAAGAATCGCCTCCCACTGAGATCCCAAATCAGTCACGGTTGTTAAATGCTGACCTATCCCCTACTAAAGTCACCAGAGAGGCACTTACATGCAGCACATGTCCCCTCTTTGCCGCACAGAGCTACCTATGGTCCATACTCAAGACCAGTGGTCTGATACTATCCTCCAGAAGCGCTCTTAACCAAGTCCCTGTCTTTATTAGGAGCCCCCAGGCTTTACACCTGAGATATCTGGACTATCCTTTCTTTTTAGCAGCTGGTTGTAGCTCAGCCCTCTCATGGCTTTGGCTAAGCAATGGGAGTTAGGACAGGCATGGTATAAGACAGAGAAATGTCTGATGAGCCTCAGACTCAGCCTGCCATTTCCAGATGAGCATTTGTGTCTTGAGAAGGCAGTGGGCACATTAAAAGCTGACAGCCCATGTCCCAGGCTACTCAGGCTACTCTTAAATGGTAAACAAATGCAGTCCTTTAACTGCCAGGCACAAAAGCAGATTCCTTTCTGCTTGCAGATATAATATCAGAAGATTTCTTCAAGCTGTGCTCCTTTGAGATTTCTATGTTTTATAGGGGTTTCTTCCTCTTTGATGTTCATTTTGCAGGTGTAATTCATTTATTGAAAATTCCTCTGCACTCAAGAAGCCCCAAGCAAAGGTGAAGAAAATGCATAATTTGGGCCATAAGAACAGCACCACACCCAAAGAGCCCCAACCTAAAAGGATGGAAGAGGTCTACCAAGCCTTGAAGAGTGGCCTGGAGTAAGAACCTTTACCCTGCTTGTTGATTGAAGCTTTCAGTGACATTTTAGAGTCTAGAGAAGCATATCACAAGAACAGGAATCCTTCCTCATGGGAGAGGAACATACACCTCTTGAAACCTGGATTGTAACACTTAGGATCTGAAATATTTGTATGGTAAACAGGAATACAGGAGACAGAATCCCATTTCCATTCACATTTCATGTAAAGCTTCCAAAGCCTGTGATTTCAACATTAGATTTTTTTTTTTCCCCTCCGAATTTCCTAGAGTCCTATCAAAGGCTTGTATCATCTTTCAGATACCATCCCAGATGATAACAGGGCTTTTATTAGCCAGATACAAGGGCAGCGACTGGAAGGCACCAGCCCATAAACCAAGCAGCAGATTAGCTTACTTGAAACTGGTTGTTCAGTGTAAAGAGAACACCGAGCTCTTATACACAAGTTAAATAAGTGGCTCCTATTTATTCCCAAAAAGGCAGCAGGGAGCTGCTTTTAAGACAGATCAGTGTAAATGAGTTTTTGTCTGTAAACACATCCAGTGAGGAAAGCCATTTGTTGGGAAGATTTTCTTTTAGGACGGTCATCAGCCACCGTGGTATGTGCTGCAGAGCTCATGCATCCTTCTCTGGTTTGTGTTTGCAGTGAGTATCTGGAAGTTCACCAGACAGAGCTGGATAAGTTGACTACTCAGTTAAAAGACATGAAAAGAAACTCACGCCTGGTACGTGTCATGTTTTGTCATCTTGTGACCTTCTTGAGGTGCTGGAGCAGCCAAGGGATGGGAGTGGGATATAGGGAATTTGCACTGGTGCTCTTCTTCTCTTCTAGCCATGGTCTTGTTTGTGATTTCTGTTGACTGACAAATATTTCTTTTTCATGGTGTTGCAAAATTAATTACAGTTTCATGTTTTCTGTTGCAGGGAGTCCTGTATGATTTAGATAAGGTATGTTACTTGCTTTGACACTGGTTTTGCAAGGAAGCATTAGTATCCGTATAGAGTACATAGCTGGCATGGGAATCCTCTCAGGCAGATCTACAAGCCATGCCAACCAACACTGTTGAGGGAGAAGTTACCTGGTTTATTTGCACTTTCAAAGGAAGAAGTCCTACTCTCCTTCTCTTCCCAGGGTCTCTGATATTGCCCAGTACTTCTACCAGCCAGCTGTGCTCACTAACCTGGCATCAAATATACCCCATCAACCACCTTTCTGAGGACTGCTGGGTCAAACAGGCTCTGAGATGGGCACAGGGAAACAGGCAGACCCTAGCCAGGGAAGGAAGGAAGTGGAGGAGTAAGACCTCCTATTTCTGTCATCTGACAGACATTAAATCCATTGCCTTGTGCAACCTTGCCCAGCCAGCTCCAGGCAGATGAGGTCTGACAAGGGCACACTGCGGGGGCTGGGTCAGGCCCCAGTTCATTCCTGCTTCTGTCATTTCTGAGGAAGGAAAAATTGGAAATATTGTTTCCCTGCAGGAAAATTTGGGTGAAAGAAAAGGAAAACTTTCAAAAATATTTCCCGAACAAGTCTGACTTTTTTTTTTATTTCAGTCAAAATGCCAAGCTTGAGTTTATGGTCAAAACCAGTTTGCTAAGGATGAGAATGGATTTTGAAATACAGAACCTGATCAATTTTAATAAAGGAGTTCAGAGTATTGAAAATATTATTTTTTAGGCTGAAAAAAAAAAGCTCTGCTGTTTAATTTTTTTTTTTTAATAATTAGAAAAACCTAGAGAAATCCCACCAAATAAAAACTCTTTTTTTGTTTAAAAATATATGTTAGGTAGAGAAGTCAGGGAGCTCCATTGTCTGCAGTAGCTTAACAATAGTAAGGTGAGACAGCTGATTCCAGATTCATGCTCTAGTATGTTTTAAGGAGGAGTATCTCAGATCCATGGGGACTAGCAGATATAGCCTGTCAGTGTCTTCCTGATTTATTTAAATGGGCCTCACCCTCAGCCTTTTCCTTTCTTTCAGCAAATCAAAGCAGTCGAAAGATACATGAGAAGGCTGGAGTTCCACATTAGCAAGGTAATGAGCTCTCCTATCATCTTTCTTCTGCATCTGTTCCTGTGTTATTAGGAAAATAAACCCTTGGCCTCCTGCTACCCCTCTGCACTGGGGAGGCCATCTTGACGAAACCTCTCCCAGATTTGGTATTTTTTTTCATGATAGGCTGGTGGTTGGAGCCAAAGAAAGGGTTTCCACATGGTTTGTAAACCCTAAGGTCCAGCCATGCCCTGAGACACTCCTACATGCTTTTAGCTACAGAGAGAACACAGGGTTGGAGACTTGCTGGGAAAAATCTATCTCACTGCATGCATATAGGTAGAAAGAGAGTTGCATCTGAAAGTAATTTAATACAGCAGTTATCTCTAGCACACACAGCAGCTAGTTTGGATTTATTCCTGGATTCACTGCTAATGCTTTTACTGCATGGTTTGAGGCCCACATCCACTTGAATACATCAGTGAGAATATTCAGTAGAGGTACTTGTGATTTACACCAATATGTTTTAAAGCTGGACAAAATCCAGGGCATGTATTCTCTTATTATAAACATATCTGCTAGCAATTAGTTACTTTTCTGAGCCTGACAAAGGAATGAATTAATTTTGACAGATGAAATATCTTTTGAGAGTCATTTGAAAAGCGTTTGCACAGCTTGAAGTGCTCCAATTATGACAACCTATCCAAACCTTTTCATTTCAGTCTTCTCTTACTCTTGGAGCCAAAAATAAAAATATAAATCATAAGGTGATAGACTAAAATTTTGTTCCTCAAGCCACCTACTCTCTTGCTGGCAACATGAATGGCAAAAATTAGTACTTGAAGAACGTTTCCATTCAAGTCCTTCCCACTCCAGCCTGCTCAGAGCTAATGGTTTCTCGGCTTATAATAAGACTGAAAAGCTCCAAATGCAAGAGGTAATGCTGGTCAGTATTACTCAAGCTTACTGAGTACATTAGTTCACTTTCTGTAACCCACAGCAACAGAGACAAAAGCAACCAAGCCGTGCGGCATTAAAGCTTGCAGGCTTGGGCAGATGAAGAAACATCTTTCTTTCTAATGATAGAGAAGATCTTTTTCAGCAGTACATTTTCAGGGCCACAGGGATGCCTTCTGTAGTCTACCTGCTGCTGCTCTGTAGAGGAAGCAAAGTGAGGAGAATGGGATGCACAGCAGCAGATACCACCTATTTGGGGAGCAGATGACCATTTCCTAGCCATGCTCATATGGGTGGAAGCAGGATATCAATCCCAGGCTAATGCTCCACTCTGATGGCAGAAGTAAATGCCAAGTGACAGCTATTTATAGTAGCTGTTTTTAGCTTGCTGACTTGCAAGAGAAATAAGAGTGGGTATGACTGCAGAAAGCTTTTTTTATAACTTCAAAATGGCAAAATACTATGTATGCCTCCATTACCTTCTGCTGAACTCTTTCACTTCGCAAAGCATTCCCTGTTCTGGTTAGAGTGCCCTCAAGTCAAAGGCTTCAGCTGTTGGGTATCCAAGATTGCCTTGTAGAAATCAACCTAAGGCTTTGAAGCCATCAGGAAGACAAGTCCTGTTCCCAACAAATCAACAACAGCACCTTTTGTTGGTGGTTAAGCAGGCTTGGAAAATGGGATTTGGAACATGCCTGGATTGTCACATCAGGCTCATCTCTAATGTAGCAACACAAAGTCATAGACTGATGAAGCCAAGGTGCTGGATTTCATAGGGAAAAATTCTGCTATGAAAATCCACTACTGAGCAGAAGCATCACGGGACACAGTGGTCTCTTGATGTCAGGGAAAAGTTATTTTAGGTAAAAAATATCATCATGTTTTAGCAGGGACATTAGAAGCAGAAAAAAGAGACAGCTTCTTCCATTCCTGTCCTTCTTCTCACCCTGATAAAGTCAGGTTAGAAACCCCACATCTTCTGTATCTGACAGATTATGTCTATAAAAATATATGTTACTACATATAGCTGGTGTATATGTTTACATACACACATCTGTATATATACACCATCTATACCACTGTAGACTCCTAGTGAACAACTCAGATGGAGTAACTGCAGGGATTAGAGGGAGAAAGGAAACCAAAGCATGAGATGTGTAAATCCATTGCCCTCTGAAGATAGATCCAGATGAGGCTTTAAATATTGTGTGACTATGTTTTGCAAAACTGCCAGAGTGCTTATGAAAAGTTGGGTGCCTAAGTCATGTCTAAGGAGTGTAAGAAGATGGCTTAGGAATTATGTAAATGCTGGGGAGGGGGGGTGAAGTTCAAAAATACTTTCTTAATTTGACATCACCTGTTTGTAAGTCCTTTAGTGGGCTGATTCTGAGTATTGCTTCCAGTTTCTGGAGAATGAACAGTGAGAATTCAAAAAATCATACCTGGCTTCCAATACTACCTATTAGTCAAATATTGTAACAGCCTCAATCCTGACATTAGGGAAGCTCAAGACACTGCTGACCCTGTTAAATGTGTCATTTACCACTTCCAGTCCCATTTGGCATTGTGGACATTGCAGTTGCCTTTGAAAGAGGTCTTCCACACCGATATATTTGAGAAGCTTGTTGTGTGCCTCCCTCACCATTACAGTTGTATGGGGAGCACAATTGTACCCTACCAGAGAGGGAGATGGGGAGTAGCAATGCTTAAAGGCATGCAGGGCAAGCAGGTGAATTGCTGGCAGCATTTACTGTTGTTGTATTGAGATTTTTGCATTGGACGATATTTTTATCTTGTGTTTCTTTCACATAGACTGGAACAGTATTACACCTTCATTTCCTCAGCCCCTCCATTGGATCTAACAGTTTGGCTGAATTTCCTTTTAATGCAAATTACTTCATTGCATTGGCTTCATTTTTCTGGATTTTATGTATCTTTTTCTCTTCTTTTTAATACACTTTCCTTGTTCCCGCTAGGTGGATGAGCTTTATGAAGCCTATTGTATCCAAAAACGTCTCTGTGATGGTGCCAGCAAAATGAAGCAAGCCTTTGCGATGTCTCCTGCCAGCAAAGCAGCTCGAGAGAGTTTAACAGAAATCAACAGGAGCTACAAGGAGTACACAGAGGTACATCCTCATCAGCTTATTTTTTTACTCTCACAGTGTTTGAAAGCCATGGGAACTTTGTCATTGATTTCAGGGAGAGTTTCATCCAGTAGAAGACTTAAAAGCAAACTCAGTGAAGAAGAATATTTACTATTCGTTTGTCTTCAGGTGAATACATGATGACTTAAAAAGACAGGTTACATGGGCCTGAAGAGTTGCTTGAAATAACAGTTTATGCTCTATGAGCCCTGGGTTGTACCAGGAACTACAGCACAAGAACAAAAGCGTAAATCTGCTCCAAACCCACTTACACTCCAACTACCTCCTTCCCACCCACAGATTTAGGGATGGACTAGAACCCATGTTTATACAAACATTTCATGCTGTGATCAGGATTTGTTTTATTAACCAGGTAGGAGATTAATAACAGGACAACAGTCTAATAGTGTTGCAAACATCCCAGCACACACGCTGGGACAACCTTCCAAAATCTGAAGGAAGAACTGGAAAGGATTCGATACCCGTCTCCCATAGTCTTTTTTCTTAATGTAGACCGTGTTTCTTGAAAGATTAAATCATGCTGGGAGCCACTTTGGCATGGAGCTGCTGCTGGTACATGTTGTAGCTGGAGAGGACCAGGACAGTGACCAGGTTATTCTCCAAGGGCCACAGTGTCCCTCTGCCAATAGGAGGATTAGTGTGCAGCAGCAGAAGAGCATGGGATTGTATTCAGTGTCAGTGCAAGCAGACATAGCTCAACTGCCATTTTTCAGGTCAGACCTAGTTAAACAGCAAAGATAGCTCTGAGATTGATTTTGTTGCAGAATATCTTTCCTTTGCATAACAGAATCTATCCTTCCAAATAGACCTTAAGAAAGAAAAAAAAAAAAAAGGCCCAAAGAGAGTTTGTCTGACCTCACTGTTCTCCTATCCAACCCAGAACATGTGTACCATAGAAGCAGAGCTGGAAAACCTATTGGGCGAGTTTTGCATCAAGATGAAAGGTAATTGCCTTTTCACCTTCCCCTTCTTTCCCCATAAGCAGTAACTGTTGCTGCACATCTCTGAGAGTATCAACACATGCTGTGTGACGTGTATTTATGACAGGTGTGGTTTCCCCTGCACACATCCATTGCTGAGACTTCAAACCCCCAACTTATGCCCTTGTCCACTGGAAAGGATCACAGAAACAGGGACATCAAAGCTTACCAAGGGACTTTCTGATATGCTGCTGCTTGTTTTCTAGGCTAACTGCCTCGCTCCTCCCAACAGCCAAAGCAATTCAGTTTCGAAGGCTGATGTACTTTTTGCCTCTATTTCAGTAATCCTTTAAGAAGATGACTGGGAAATGCCATGAAATTCCATGGAGCTGAAGTTCAAAATACTTTCTTAATTTGACATCAGCTGTTTCTAAATCCTTTACTTTTGCTAATTGTGACTAATATTATTTTTGAGCAAATGTAAAAAAACCCAAAAAGCTGGGGGTAGTTTATCTAGGTAACTCAATGGTGGCATTCACCTTTCCATTTTATTCCTTGTCTTTATGACAGGAGATTTTATGGATTTGAGTACAATGGAATGTTTTACCTGAAGCCTCAGTGGATCGTCAGGTGTTGCTAATGCTGTTATCCCTTTAAGGTTCAGTGTCTTAAAGAAGGGATTGTGGGGAGATATCTTTTTTGGATCTTCAATCACTGGCATGAAAATAGTTCTATAAAACAAAACCAGCATCTAAATATTCATGAACTTGAATTCCTCACTTGAAATCTTGCCATTTAAAACATCCACAGTACTGCTGGTAGAGCTTTTAGAGCTCACAAATGTCATACAGGGTTTTGATTCTGCCTGCCTTGTCACAGTTGTGTCCCATGGTTGCACTGCATAAGATTAAGATTAATCTTAGATTAAGTTAAAATAGCTACTCTGTGCTCTTATATTAGAGAAGACATATGCAGCAGCTGTTGGAGTTTCTCCTAGCTCCATCCCTCAGGTTTTAAAGCCCCCACTCCTCAGTGCTGGAAAGGCAGTCAAAGACACATAGATGTAAAGTTACAAGATGGACACACAAAGACTGAGACAGATATTTCTGTTCAGAAACCCACAGCAGAACCACAGCATGGGCATGATGAAGGAAACACAATGTCACAGAATGTATAAAGGGAATTGCATCAGGTCAGGTCCCTTGGAGCATTTCTTTACGTTCTATGAATGCGATGCACAGTTCCTAATAGCAGGACATGTTGCAGAAGGTGCTACAGTGTCACAAATGGCTGGGCTGAAGAGGTCTTGCTCCTTCTCTTTTGTATGCCCAAGTCCTCCATGAAAACTCAAGGGCCCTCTAGAAGGCAGGTACTGCACTCGAATGGGGGAACAGAGCACAAGCCACAAACAGCCTTTGCTTCTGAACACGGTTTGCACAAAGCGTAAAGAAGCCCAAATTAGGAAACAGCAAAGAGAAATGGCATATCATTAAGTATTCTCTAATTAGGGCATCTAAGATTTCTATCTAGATAGTTTTCCCTAGCAATAGGAATGCAGTAGGACAATCAAACCATTCCTGCTGTTAAGGCTCACAATAGCTCTAGAACAAAACCCTGCAGATCACGCAGCAAGTTTCCCCCTTAAGTTATACTGCAGCATATCGAGCTAACTTTAGGATCTAATTTAAAATCAAAGCATTCCTCTCTCCAAAACTTATCTGTTCCTAGCCATTCCAGTGCTTGTTATTTTTATTTTGTGCCCTCTGTCACTTACACTGAAAGCAAGCCAACCTCCACAGTGCTGTCAGGAAGCAGGGAAGCTGCATTGTGTTTTTATCAGTGATATTTAAAGAAAAAAAAAGCCTAATCATTTTTCAAAATGAAGATAATAAACTTGCCAGCGGGCAGATTACTGCTCAGGATTAATCAGCTATTGAAATCAAAAAGGGAAACCCAATGTGGAAATTTGTGCATGGAATCAGGTGTCCTGTTACGATGTACAGGGAAGCACCCCTGTACATGTGAAAAGTGCCCCTATGCCTGTTTGGAGTGCCAGGACAGCAGAAGGTGGAATGCCCACCCTGCTTCACACAGAAAGAGCAATGTGCTGGCCTGATGCATGGGGGGCTCTGTAACAGGGAGCCCAGCACCAGCAACCACAGTCCATGAGTCTAGCATCCTGCACACCAGCAGAGCTGTACATGCTGCATGAACTGCAGGTGGTCCTGCCACCTTACCACAGCCACATACTGACCCCGTCCCCTAATTACTTATGCTGACACACCAGGAGCAATCTCCCATCCTGTCTGCATTTACAAGCCCAATGCTTTTACAAAGATCTGATATTTGAAATTGTATGGTAGAACCATTGGTTCCTATTATTTGTTTGGTCCCCATAAGCCATTCAGTCACCCAAAAGTGGTTACCTGTGAAAGTGCTTATCCCCTGTTGTGAAGTCAGCACTAAGCCCCCCTTCATTAGGCTGAAAATATTTGGCCAGCCTGGTTGGACCAGTCACTGTTCAAGACCTCGACTCCAGAGAACATCTATAAGGAGTTTTAAAGCTGTATTTCCTCAACCTCCCACCCTATCCACTGGGCAAAGAAAGGACCTTTTATTTTCCTCAGATAGTTTTGGAGATCGCTCCCAGCAGAGATCAAATTCACTTGTAAAAGCGTGCCTAGGGAGAGAGAAGCAGTAGTGGAGTGCTAGTAATCTTAAATTATTTATAAACAGTAAATAAATTAGAAAGGAATTGGTAATATGAGCTCCATGCGGGGGCCTCTCTGTTCTCTAAGCAGTAAGATGAGCGAAGAAAACTGTTTTCTGGTCAACGAAATGGAAGAGGCAGATAAGCAGATCACAGGGACAGTCCATGATTGAATGCAGGGATCTGGTTGCTCCTACAGTCCAGCTAGCAGGACTAATTCATCCCCAAAAATAAAGACAACACGAGGGTTGCTCATATTTGCCTTGATTTTAATATGAACATACACTTCTGGCATTTTAGGATAAATGCAGTCCAAAAGCCCCAGCAGGTTTGTTTTCATTCTTTTCTCTACTACAGGCTTTGTATGTAGTATGTGTCCTCAAGGTGGTTTCTTTGGGCACTGCAACACTAGAGGCATAGTTTAGGTTCATCCAGGCAAAGCTGGGTAAATTTTTAAACCAAAACAAGTGCAATAGCATCCCCACCTACTTAGGGGATTTGTGAGAAGTGAGAGGTTCCCTCTCTGAGAAAAACAACCAGTTGAATCCCACAGAAGAGCAAGTCAGCAGCCCAGGAGAGGAATGGTAATTTCCCTAGGATTTCAGCGAAGTCCCTCAGGAAACTTTCATTTCATATGCATGGTGCCAATATAGAAATAGAATCATCATGTCCTACCTTAAACAAACACACCAAAATAACAAAAGCAAACATATATCACAAATGCTTTTCTGTGTTCTTTGTCCCCCTGTGCGGAAAAATGGGATAAATCTTACAGATATCAGTCATGATTTGTGATGCACTTACTATTGAAAGCTATTATGGGAATGATAATGTTATGGAAACACCAAGCAGGAGGAGCCCCTCTTACTTGCTGTGTCTCTATGAAGATGCACTAAAAAGGAATCAGTGTTAAAGTGTATAGCTGGGTCGGATTAGTGTTAAGCAGCAAGCACTACATGGTGATCCTACACTCATGATAGTAAGAGCTTTGAGCTGAGTTTCTGAAGGTACATGACATCAGGAAACTGTTCCTTTTCTATAATTACTATATAAAAGGAAACTGAGCTTTTTTAGGGAAGAAAGCTGGAAAGTGTAAGTCTTCCATATGCAAGAAACCAGAGCCTGATGAATTTTATACTAAATAAAAAAGAAAACAGAAAATTAAGATGGAGAGACTGTCTTGGTTTGGAGGATGTGAAGGCAACAGTAAGAGGGGTGGTATAAGCAGCAGCTGGGGGGATAGTTGCTCTCTTCTGTCCAAGTATGGCAGTGGTGGCCCTGGGCACTCCATTGTACCCCATTCCTGGGTACAGCTGTGCTTGGCTGCCCAGACCCTCCCACAGTCCCTCCCTGTCTTTCCTTCTCAGGTCTGGCTGGCTTCGCTCGGCTCTGCCCAGGAGATCAATATGAGGTATGTCTGCTTTGGTTTATTATTTACTTAATAGCAAAAGAATCAAAAGGAAGGCAGATTTATGCTGCTTTTTACATTGTGATCAATAAAACCTTTTACATCAGCACACCAACTAACAGCTGTTGTTTTTCACGTACGTGCTCTGAAAAAACCTTGCAGTTCTCTCTACGTTTGTTTTTGTCTGGGTATCTGTCTGAAGACCTGGAAATTATATTCAGAGCACTGGGTGATGGCTTTTTAAAGAATTACAAACCTTTTTTTTTTTTTTAAACTTTTAAAAATTGTATTTCTGACAAACGTTTCTAATTCCCCTGGAAGAAAGCCTATGCCCCATCTCATGCACGTAGAATACACTGAAAACATTCTTGCAAGCATTCTTTAGTGGATGCTTGGGCTGTACTTTATCATAAAGCAGAGTAGCAGAAAGACACTGAATAACCATTTCTTGAGACCCAGATGTTACCTTCTGTAAGGCTGGGTCACGACCTGTGGTCACTGCAATGTTTCAGTAGAGAACATTGGGAGCAGGTTAATTAGAGATGGATTAAAATAAAAGCCTCACACTTTGTCCAGAACAGAACTAGCTCTGAAGAAATTTACAATTGCTTGATAATGGATCCCCCAAACCAGTACTTCCCAGCTGTTTTGATCATAGATTCATTTGTTGCCACNTGTAAGGCTGGGTCACGACCTGTGGTCACTGCAATGTTTCAGTAGAGAACATCAGGAGCCTCCAACAATGTGTGCTTCCTCTGTGGGGCCGGTTAGTTGGAGTATGTCTCTCCCAACCAGCCCTTCAGCCCAAAGTGGGTGTGGGTGTCATTCATTTCTGTCGCCAGCCAGCCAAAATCATGCAGCTGGGGAGGCCTCTGATGGGAAATAGCAAAAAGCTCACCTACCTTCTCTCTTGCCTGAGAAGACAGGCGATCCTGCCAGCTGTAGATATTAGGAAAGACCATGGGGCTTTCATCCCGTCCTCCCAAATCTCCATTCCCCTGCTGCTTCACCTGTGAATAGAATTAAATGTCTTGCAGCTTTGTCGTAAGTCATCTACTTACATGAAGGGGAAGGCTTGAGTGAGGGGTACGCTACCAAAGGGATCAACTAGGAGAACTGGGAAACAGATCCTTCAGGATAGACTTTTCCCTCTGACTTGACAGGAAGCAGAATGGCAGCACCTATGCCACTAACTCTTCCAACCTTTTTCAGACCTCTTTCCCCAGTTCTGTTTGTGATATTTGTGCATCATGAGAGCAGATTTCTCAAGAAAATAAGAGGATTTTTCTTTTTTAGATTTTCATGCGTTATGGTCGCCAGCGATGGAAACTGAAAGGGAAAATAGAAGTGAACGGCAAGCAAAGCTGGGATGGAGAAGAAATGGTTTTCCTCCCTCTCATTGTTGGACTGATCTCCATTAAGGTATGTATGCTAACTCCTTTGCCTGCAAGCAAGAACCTGTCTTTTCATGCACCTTCAGCAAAAACAAAGAAGACCATCATTTAACTCTTTAGAAATGAGCCATCATTAGTATTTCTGACACGCATACTAGAGGAGAGTGCTGTAATATTGTTCAGTTGCAATATAAGTAATCAGTTTGTCAGTGCCATGGGAGAGGAGTTTGGGAACAGTTCTGCCACTACTCCATCCCTTCATTGCCTCTGGCCTCCCAACACACTTTTCTCCTGGCTGAAAGTCCATATGCTTCCCTTCCAACAAGCTTCTAACCTAGAGATACCCATTCTCTGCCCCTTGTCTAGAAATTGCTGCTAAAAACTATTCCAGGTGACCCTGGTTAGGCAGCTTAAACAGAGGAGTATCTTGAAAGTCTTAGGGGAAATGGCCTACTTAGACACTGCAAAGACTTTGTGAAAAAAAATGCAGGTGATTACAAAACCCCCAACAAAATAATTCCAAATGTCTGAGACTGTAGGTTTTCATAGAAAGGCAAGCTGTGACAAAAGGTGAGTCACTCTCCCCAGTTTAACAAAACAGGTGGAAAGTTAGGAGTGAACCTGTTCTGATAGTGTGCATAAGTCCCAGTATTATTAAGGTTTAAGTGTATATTCTCTCACCTTTTTGGGCTCTCTTGAAACACTTTCACATAAAAGGCTCAAGAACTGACTTTAGAGCAAATAGGCAAAAGCTGGTTTGTGTAGGAGCTGCATAGGTAACTGTTGCTCTGAATTTTTAGGCAAATGTATCTTTAATTATGAATAATGCTGTCCTCTTACTATAACAACATGTATGGATGTAGCTCCTCACCACTGAATCTGTGGAAGTCTTCCCCAAAGGCCAGCATTGGTGTAAACAATTACATGGCTTCGGACTTACAAGAGATGAATACCAGAAAGAGAGCTCCCTTGGGAATTGTTAAGTAGGCAAGTTACATCAGGAGATTCCCAGTCAGGAAAATTATCAGCTTCTGAGAGGCTGTATGCTCTCCTTGTCGTCATTCTTCCCTCAGGCTCTGCTTAATGGTTACTGCAAAAGATCAAATACAGGATTTAATAGCCCCTTAGTCTGAGCCAGTATGGTTGTTGTCTTCTGATACCCATAAAAAACATAAAGAAAACTGTAGAATCGTGATCATATTCAACTATGAATTTATTAAAAGAAAAATAAAAACAAAACCCAATAAAACCACAACCAAACCCCAGATTTTTCCCCTAAGTAATGCAACAGACATAATCATATTTTAGAAGTCTGTTAGCAAGGAGTCCAGGCCAGAAAATCAAAACTATTGCCTTGTGATTAAGGATTTCAATGCCATGTGTGATCTTAAATATCCTGGTTTTGTCTCTTACAGGTCACAGAAGTTAAAGGACTTGCTACTCATATCCTTGTGGGAAGTGTAACCTGTGAGACAAAAGACCTGTTTGCAGCTCGGCCTCAGGTGGTTGCAGTAGACATTAATGACCTTGGCACAGTAAAGCTGAACCTTGAAATCACCTGGTAGTAAGTAGAACTGATTGCTCAATCAATCAATCAGCTGTAAAGCCTCAACCAAAGAGAAAACGTACATCCGTGTGGGCTATTCTCTCCATTTTGCTCCTTTCTGAGGAAGACTGGGAAGGAATTGTGGCCCAAGTTTGGTGTATGAGAAATAGTTCATGGTCAGCCAGGGGTTGCCTGTGTTACCTGTGGCAAAGGGGGTTGTGCCTAGTTTCAGCTGTTATATTAGGTTTGGTAAGTACTGATTGTATGGGGCATGGGAAACAAATGTGACAAGAGTGACAAGAGATCTCAGAATTGCTTAAATCTTGTCCTTCTTCCCCAGGATTAAAAAGGGGACATAACTGAGTGGTCATATATTCATTAACCTTTTTTAATATTAGTTTAAAAAATCAATGCTGGATTTATGACAGCATAGTGAAGTTCAGAAGTTGGCCCATCTTTTAAAAGCTGGCTTTTAAGGGCTTTATACACACAAGGGTGGTGGGAAACCTCCTAGCAATCTCTCCACATTGGTGAGTTGATGGCATTAGGATCCAAACCCAGTTCTCAATGCATTTTAATGAAATAGGTAAATGTCATTTCGGAAGAAGCGTTGGTGCATTTAACTTTTACAATCATGTATGCTGTTTCTTGTAATGCAATAAACATGAAGTCAGCAATAACAGCTCCTGTTTTCCTTTATAATGCAACAGTTCTATTAATAGTAGAGCACCTTTCTCATTAGTATGTGTGACACTTGGCAACTCAAATCCAAGAATACTTTTTATGTGAGACGAATAACATCAGACTACACACATAAATGATTTCTGAGTGAACACTTTTATCGGAACTGAGAACCACACTTCTGAGACTGCTGTCTAATTAACAACATTTTCTTTTAAACACTTCTGTTAAAAAGCTTGCTGTACCTCTGGGTTTTGATGTGCTAATAAGCCACCTTTTCAAAAAGCCTTTCCATGGACCTGAAAGACCTTTTCAGTCCGCCTAAGAACCTTTTATTTTTCTCCTGCTTGTGTGTCCGTAGCCCGTTTGATGTTGAAGACTTGACCCCATCCACAGGAAATGTGAGCAAGGCATCTGCTCTCCAGAGGAGAATGTCCATGTACAGCCAAGGCACTCCTGAAACACCAACCTTCAAGGACCACTCATTCTTTGTAAGCTCTGTTCAGCTTCATGTTTATGTGATGAGAAGCCCTAGAGCAGCTCAAACACTGCAAACACTTCACTGCTTTGCATGTCTAAGCTTTTCTTCCCTGGTTCCAGCAGGTTACCCTTACAAATGCTTGTAAATCAAGTGCATTCCTAGCTGCTAATCCTAAAAGAAGGTGACTATGATCGTGGCATCTTTGAAACTATGTGGCCAATTATCGCATACATCTTCTTCTTGCCTGACTGCTGTAATACTTATAATCTTTATAAAATGTGTTTTCATTTTGTAACAGTAGTTAAACAACTGTTATAGCACAACTATTTTTAAGTACCCTGTGATAAAATTTGCCCCTATACCAAAGATATTCACAGGGTGCTCCTCCATTTTGCATGAATCGAATTCTGAATGCTTAATCAGGCCATCTGTACAGAGATTAATTTTACAAGTGCTGCATCCCATGCCTGTAATTTAGTACACTGCTACAAAGCATTCGTTTAACTTGCCCTTCCTCACACCCTCTTTGCTTTAACTGTTGAAGAAATGGCTGCATCCTCTGCAAGACAGGCCAAAGTTGGCAATCTTAGATGCTCTGCAAGACACTTTCTTTGACAAGCTTCGTCGCAGTCGCTCTTTTAGTGACCTGCCATCGCTCAGGCTAAGCCCAAAAGCAGGGCTAGAGCTATATGTGAGTCCTGGTTTTTGTTTGGTGAAGGGTTTTTTCGGTCTCTGTGTGACACCTCCATTCCCACGCATGCTTCATGTGTTGCTCTCCATCGTAACTCACTCATTTTGCTGACTGATTAGAGAGGAGGACATAACTGTCAGCCCATGCAGCTCACATTAAATCAAATTCCTCTTGGTTTCTACAGAGATAATGATCAGAAGTCAACTATCTGTGGGCAGAGAGCAGGGCAGGAATACAAGCCAACAGTGTTCTTAAAAATCACCTGCTACACATTTGCCTAGTAACACGACTTTCAGATGCTAAAAACATACCCATGTCAAGGGAAAGAAGAAATAAACCTTTGAGTGTAATTATGTTTAGGAGAAAAAAGCTGCTAATAGTACAGGGAAAAAAAGATGCAAGTTTTGGACATTTTAACCTTATGCAGCTTAACAACATGTGAATGCCTACAGTTCTTTCCAGCAAATTGTCAGCAAAATAGTAGTTGCTTTCCATCTATGCTGTGCATTTCCATGAGTTGGCCAGATAACAAAGGAAGATCTGTAGGTCAG
The DNA here is from genome assembly GCA_013397135.1 of Pachyramphus minor. Classification (NCBI taxonomy): domain Eukaryota; kingdom Metazoa; phylum Chordata; class Aves; order Passeriformes; family Tyrannidae; genus Pachyramphus; species Pachyramphus minor. The sequence continues at coordinate 211,034 of VYXB01000461.1, read as the reverse complement.
ATGGACAGATGATTTTTCCCTGTAGGTCAGTCAGAGATGAACATATATATATATATATGCTGTGATCATTCTGGAATCTATATAGGCTGGTTTTGCTTCTTAAATGATCAACGTCCTTCTCAATACACCACCACACAATTTCGCTATTTCATTTCAGCAGAAACTCACATTGGATGTGACTCCTGTATAAGTCTTGTTCAACAATTCTTACAGAGATCCATGCCACATGCAGAGCATACTTTCAACAGAAAAGAAATTGCACAGTAGTATCACCATTAAAAGACCATGGCACTAGAGAAACTTTTGGAGCAAACTGTTGCAGTTTAGGGATTGCCACTTTAGAAGTGAGAAAATAGAACAGAAATCTATGATGGGTAGGAAAATGCAGACAAGATGGCTTAAGTACAAACCCATTAAAAAGAGCCATGCTGCAGGAACCAGAGCAGTGCACTAGAAATGGTGTCTGAGCAAATCTAGTAGGGTGAGCGGAATTCATGTCTCTCTTACGGGGGCTTACCTCCTAGAGCTCTCTGCTTAACAGAGAGATGCCAAGACCAGATTTTCCAGCAGTTTTCCTGATGAAATGAGGAACCATGCCAGATGAAAGCAGAAGTTTGATTTGAAACATTTTTCCTATCTCTCAAGTCTTGAATGCTTACTTAATCTTTTTCCTTGCCTTTTTCTTTCAAGGGCACATACTTCATTTTTTTTCTTCTTTCCAATGCTGCATGAAAAACATTTTACCTCTGTTATCTTTTCAGTCGAATTTGCCAGATGATGTCTTTGAAAATGGAACAGTCACCACCGAGAAGCGGCCTCTTTCCTTCACTTTTGGTGACCTGCCTTATGAAGACTCCATGCCTCCTGCCAACTCAGCAGAGTCCTCTTCTGCACATGTCAGCTCCAGCCCTGACATCACTGCAACACCCACCCAGCACCGAGCTCTGGAGTCCTCCAAGAGCTCAAGCCTAGACTGTAGCAGCAGTGACTCCTGCAGAGACTCTGTTGCTGAGCCGAAGGACCTGCTGTCCCAGGGAGAGGTAGCAGTGGCTGAGAACAAGACCACCCCAAGGGCAGCTCCTGAAGTTTGCCAAAAAACCTTTGATGCTGGAAGCGATCATGTCTTTGTAGAAACAAGCGTCCCGGTGTCTCTCCTGCAGGACACAGATGAAGTTTCAGAGCTCAAGCCTGTGGAGCTGGATACCTATGAGGGCAACATCACGAAGCAGCTGGTTAAAAGGCTGACATCAGCAGAGACACCCCTGACCCCAGAGAGGCTGCCATGTGAGGGATCAATTAGTGGGGAATCAGAAGGATATAAGTCTTATCTTGATGGAAGCATTGAAGAAGCCTTGCAAGGGCTTCTCTTAGCTCTTGAGCCACATAAAGAGCAGTATAAAGAGTTTCAGGACCTGGACCAAGAAGTGATGCATCTAGATGACATCCTAAAAGTGAGTACATTTTCAGAAAATACTACCCTAAAGAAAATCTGAGTAGGTAGAATCTCCTCCCCTGACTCACAAACATCGAAGTAGGCTTTTTGGAGAACAGTAAAATTCCCCCAGTAGCAGTAGACTTGCTCCTACTTGGAACATCTTTTCACAGTATTTCATTTTTAAACTTTTGTTGGTAATGATATGCTTATCGTAGCCTTGTATCCTCAAGCAATGGATCTTTTTATCAAAACCTGGGGGAAAGAAGAAAAGGTGCTGTGGCAGAGGTATAATTAAATTATACTCTACTCTGAAGAAACCACTTGTGAACCCATTGCTTGTGCCATACTGGAGATCAAATATAGCCAGGCATATGCCTTTGAAATCTATGAGTCACAGCCTCAGTGGGTGTACTTTAGCATATTACCCCTGAACCCCATGGAGCTGTGCAAAACTATACCAGCTGAGGTTCAGGCCTTGTAGCCATAGAAGCTGAATTTTCTAAATTGCCAAAGGGATTTAAAAGCACAAGCCTCACTGAAGCTTGCTATCCCCACATCACCTAGACTTATTCCAAGCCTTTTCCTTTTTTCCCCATCCATTTTTGTAATGAGAGATATCCTGTCATTACACCAGGATGGACAGAAAATGCTGAAAATCAGAAGAAAAGGGATTTGCATGTGTATTGTTAATGTGTTTACAGTGGATCACTGTGACTTGTATCTCCCCCATGAATAATACCTCATGACACATTACTGTGCAAAGAGTATTATATGGGAAATAATCATTTCAGATGCTTCATATTCATATGCAACTTGCCCTGAGAGTCATTTAAGCCTCATCATTCAAAAAACATGGCTGACTAGGAAGGAGGGAAACATTTATTCTTCTGCATTACCTTTTTACAAAGAAAGTCTGTAACCTTCTTATTTCCATTGATGTTCACAGCCACCTGGTAGTTACCCAAGTTGAGTGCTTTTTTTGACAGCCTGGTGCCCCTGTTTCTTGCATTATTTATTTCCCAAGGAGGTTCAAGCAGACAAAGGTACCATTACGATCACTTTTTAACTTCATGGCTGCTCTGCAGCCTGTACGAAGAGGTCAACTACCCAAACAGCCGAGGGACAATGGAGACTGTTTCTTTAGATTCCTTTGATCAGAAATTACAAACAGACGAATATGGGATGGGGGCAGAGAGGATGGATGTGTGCAAACAGGATTCCTGCACACTTGGGATGGACCCTTCTTTCAGGTCTGTTAAAGTGCGTTTGCCGCCTATTGTTCAGCTTGCAGACTGACACTCAACACCACCAGCAGCTGTGCTGGTCTTCCCATGAAAAAAGGTTGAGCTGTGGCAGAAGAAATCTCTCTTGGCCATATTAGACAAGCAGAGAAAAGGAGAAGCCCACACATTCCTGTTTGCTTTTGCTTGAAGAAGCTGCACTACTAGCCCTAAAGGAAATGGTAGCTAAACCCATCAGTGCCGCACAGGAAGTGGGATACAGCACCCACCCATGTCACAGATGTGTTGGGAATTGTGTTGGATCAGCTCATGACCGTACAGTCAGTTTTAGGAGTCAAGCATCGTAAGTGCAAATGTATGACCATCATTGCATTCTCATTGTGTGCAAATGAATTGTAACTAGAACTCCAACCCTCTTCAGCTCCACCTGGTGCTGAATCTGAACTTCAAGGCCAACACATTCCTTTCTACAAGCTGGAACAAAGTCATGGCTCCCGCCTGGGACTGGAGGATACAGTTTATATAATGGCACTGTTGGCTCATGGCTGCTTCTGATCAAATAATCACATAATGTGAAAGATGTTGAAGTCATTGAAGCAACCAGTGGACATGATCCCTCAAGCTACATCTGATCCTGGAGGGTGACCCTGAAAGCAAGTCTGTGGGCATATCTGGATGAATCACCACGTGGGGTCAGGGCCTTTGATATTTCCTACAGCAACTGCAAGGTTTCCTTTGCATTTCTTCCCAGCAGCAAGGTGGGATGGTTTCCCCCCTCTCTAGCACTGTTAGTTTCTGAATTACAATATTGCCTTTCTCTGTCACCTAGGAATCTGTTGCCTGATTGGCTTTTCCTTGATTAGCCATTTTGCTTCAAAGGCCACAAAAATTCTCTCATTCCATGAACAAATCTGCAGATATGGGACCAAATTAATTCCTGGCTAAGGTCTGTTGGAGTTACGTCTGGAATAAATCAGATAGTGCCATTGGATATGTATAAACTGGCTTCTGTAGCTAGAACAGCAATTATGGAATGTACCTTCCCCTTTCAACTTCCATTGCATTAATTGCCACGTTTCCTTTTGGAGAACACTGAAAGCTGCAAAATTTGGATTCAAGACACACTTCACACTTCTATGAAACACACTGAATTTTGCCTTTGAGGGTTTTTCTTTGGGGGAGAGAGTAGCTAGGATGGGGAGGGGAGGAGGAATGGAAGGGTTTTCCCAGTTCTCAGGCTTCAATTGTATATGCTATGAATATGAAGGCTTGAAATGAAACACCCAATAAAATGAAATTTTAAAAATAAAATTAAGATTTTGAAAGTTTTAAGCTTTATCACTTTTTTTTTTCTTATCTTTCAGTAGTAGCTAATATCTGGGGTTTTCATTGGTTCATTCTGCCTTTGCAGTGCAAGCCAGCAGTAAGCCGAAGCAGGTCCTCCAGTTTAAGTCTAACAGTTGAAAGTGCTTTAGAAAGCTTTGATTTCCTGAACACCTCTGACTTTGATGATGAGGATGGTGGTGGTGTGGAGGTTTGTAATGGTGGAGGAGGTGCAGACTCAGTATTTTCAGATACTGAGATTGAGAAGAATAGGTAAGTTTGTAGTAACTGCCAGCTGTGCTTACGCCAAACTGATACCCTAGCTCTTTGTCACTAACAGGGGATCCTGGTGCACAATTTATTCAAGGAAGACTGACTAATCCTTGATGAGTTTATAGGGTCAGAGGGTTCCCCGTGGCTGCTGCATACAAAATCTTTAGCTTCCAGGACCATTTTTGTCTCTGTTAAAATATATGCAATTTGTCCTTCAAAGGAAAAGGGTAAATTAAATTAAGCTGACATCAATACTGGCAGAGCCTCTTCCTTGACATAGGTTTGGACCTGGCCTTCCTTGGATGTAATTACTAATTCCTCTGTGGTTTTTCCCCCCTCCCTTTGTCTTTTCTCTCTAGCCGAATGAGTCTTTGCAGTGGATTAAGCTTGTCAGTAACAGTAACACAGGGCCAGATTTAAGCAGCATGATGTAGGTTTCCTTTGGAATGTAAGAGTGGTGACTGGTACTCTGTTCATGGCCCTGCGTGTTACCTGCCTTTCTTTCATCACTTTTGTTCTTTCTGAGAAAAAAAAAAAAAGCGCAAAAAAAGAAAAGAAAAAAAAAAAAAAGAAAACAAAGAAGCTGTGGTGTTTGTGCCGTGGCCTGCCATTGTTGTGTGACTTTAAGATGCTGTGCTTCAGTCATTAGATACTAAAAGCATGTTTGCATACTTTGAGCTGACACGATGCCCAGCAGGCACGTAAGCGGCACTAGAGCTGGAAAAAAAAAAGAACATTGTTCCCTCACACCCTGCACTTTCCAACCAGGGAGCAATACTACTCTCAGCTTGCTTAAAGCAATTTCAAGTGCAACAAGCAACAACCGTGCAGTTCCCATCATCTCATGTTCTCTTTCCGGAATAAGACTTAGTGGGAAGAAAAATTTGGGAAATTGTGTTGCTTGCTAAACTGGCGCTCTGAGCTCAGTCCAGTCTGTGCTGATTTAAGGATCTAGCTTTAACCAGTTACAGTAGAAATGAAAATTTCTTTTTTTCCTCTCTGGCTCATCCCCAGACAGTACAGATTCCCACTTCCATTTTTAGATGTGTGTGTGACTCAGTGTAAAGATTGCAAGTGTTGAAACTTCTGAGCTTGGAGCCAAACACACTTGCCATCTTGGGACTGACCTCAGGCTTTGCATTTAAACATGGGGAAGACCATTTGTACAGCAAGACACTCTTGGAAATAATAATTTAAAACACAGTGAGACTAACTCTACAGTCTTACAGAAACAATTGGCAAAGTAAGCCATACACATTGTGCCTAAAGCAGCAAAGAAGACATCATGTCTCTTACTTCAGCAGTGGTTTTCCTTTCCTTCTGCAATGAACCTTAAATTTGGCAGCAGGAGAACACGGAAAGCAGAGAGCTGTTCTTAGCAGCTCAGTGCTTGGGGTGGCACAAATTGTCATGGTGCTTAATCCAGAGCAACTGGGGAGGTGATTCATTAACAGATGGGAGAAAGCTGTCACCACCAAGGGACAGCAACCACAGGTTAACAAGGCTTGCTTGGGCATCACATCACTCAAGGCAAACCAGTCAGGGAACAGGTCTGTCCCCTTGGTGGGTTTATCCCTCCTGTGCCCAGCCAGGGCAGCACTGCTCCTTTGTGATACGATGGTGTTCATCACCAGGTTTCTGGCTGCTTTCAGCTCTTCTGCCGTGCTCTTTGCTCATCACTCTGTGTGTGTGTGTGTGTGTCTGCTGTGACAGCAGTCGGCCCTGCACTGACCTCCTCCTTCCTCCCTCCCTCCTCAGTTACAGGACAGAGCACCCAGAAGCCAGAGGCCACCTGAGTGAAGCTCTCACCGAGGACACGGGTGTGGGCACCAGCGTGGCCGGCAGCCCTCTGCCCCTGACCACAGGGAACGACAGCCTCGATATAACCATAGTTAAGCACTTGCAGTATTGCACCCAGCTCATTCAGGTACCAGGCCTGCCTCATTTGGGACATGTATTTTGAAAGTATCCCTGCCTGCAACATGAGTACAAGCAGGCTGGCAAGGTCAGCACTGCACCTTGGAGGCAGCAGCTCAGGGCTGGGGCATATGCCATGCTGAGATAGGATGGTGACCACCCCCAGCCAAAAGAGCCTCCATCTTTTCTGTCCTGGCCCGTTTTTGAGCACATCTGACATGTGAACTGTGGGGCACTTTGCAGGAGCTGCCCTGGAGGACTGAGGGGCAGTGCAGCAGATGACAGGGGTATCCCCTGCTCCGGGTTACAAATGCCTGCTGGCTTCGCTGGGAGGTCCTTAGTGAGGTTGGTCTCCAGTTAAGGCAGCCCATGTCTTCAGAGGTAAAACAAGCCCCTGTCCCCACTGTTTAACTGAGTCCCAGCTGAGGCTGCAAAGTTCAAGAACAGAAATTAATTTCTACAGGTGAGGCAGAGAGATTGTCTGCAACAGACGTGGTGAGGGCAGCACATGACAGCCCCTCTGGGACATCAAACTTGTCAGTTCATGCTCACAACTTACTGGAGGGGAGTTTTGTAGGTTTTTTTTTCAGAGCCCATGCACAGCAAATGTGGCTTTAAACTTCCAGTAAGAGAGAGCATCAGAATTTTCCTGATGAATCGAAACATGCTGCACTATGTGCTTTACAGTTATTCAGTCTTCCATCTTAGATATAATTAACTTTATCTTGCCAAAGGCCCATTGAAGCAATACAGATTAAACCTGATTCCAGCACTCTTAGTGTTGTTCTGGACACTCTGCTGACTCAAAAGTGTGAGAAAAAGGGAGGGTTTTGGTTTAAATGCAAGAGTACACTATAAGTATGCATCTGAGGGAGTCAAGCTTGAACTATGTCCACACACAGAGCAGATTTGATATGAACAATGTTTACAAGAATTGCTGAAGAAAATGCAGATGTCAACACCAGGGAGTATTAGCAAGGAGAAAGCAGCACATTAACAAGGGCACCTGAGTGGCTAATCAGAGCTGAAATGTAGTAAAAAAAGAGCAATCTGTGGTCTTCCATGGCCTATGTTATGCAAAATTTAGACTAATATTCTTTTGTGGCTTTAAAACTTTTGATGATGGATTTCTTTAGCATTGCAGAGTGGGAAAATCAGAAATTACTTATGCAAATGGGTGCTTGAATACTCAAGTGTCTGGGTCTGGATGTAGATCTTACAGTTATAAGCAATAATGTGTATCTACCAGGACCATAAAATATTCCAGAGACAAAAAACTTTTTAAGTTAAGGAGATCTCATGGTTCCAGGCAATGAATTTGCTAAATCACATCAGGTGTTTTGGAGTTTTATGTTTTCTTCTGAGGCTGTTTTTTTTTTTCGCTCAGTGACTCATTTTCCTCTCTTCCCATTTGTCTTCACCAGCAAATTGTGTTCTCCAGTAAAACACCATTTGTGACAAGAGACCTCCTGGATAAGCTGTCCAGGCAGATCCTTGTGATGGAGAATATTGCGGAGATCAGCACTGAGAACTTGGGAAACATCACCTCTCTTACTGATGGTAAGAGACAGTTTAGGGGGTTTCCTTCTGAAAAGAGTTTGGGCAAGCATGCCTGCTGAAATAGTCATCATGCAGAGCTCACAGTTGCTGCAGAGCTGCCACTGTAGGAAGGGCAGACTCAGGGTTAGCAGTAGATGTGGCAGTCACCACAACTGGGCAGGTGCCATCTATTTACATCTGTCTTCAACACTGGTATCCAGAAGTAAGCAGGTCAGAAAAGAAAGGACTTCTTATCCTGCTTGATGTCCAGAGGTTGGATTGGTGGGGTGAGGATGTTGCCACCTCTGAAAAGCCAAATTCCTACACCTTTCTTTCCTGAGGAAAGACCGGATCTGCATTACATTATCAGAGGCAACTCCTTGAAAATTTTAATTTTTAGTCATCTCTATGTTGAATTATTTAGCTATTTTTCTTGTTGTTGCATCTGTTTTAATACTTGGTAAAGTCTGACAAACACATAGTTACTCACCCTCCTGAGCACTTTGGCAGGATAGGTAAATGCAACATGATGTATTTATCAGAAAATCGAGTGACTTGCACAAGACCACAGAGCAGTGCTAGGACAGGGATCAATCTTGTGCAGACCATTTGCAGTATTCCCCTAGTATTTTGTGGTATTTAAAAGGATGGGAAATCAGTGCCAAGAAGTGGATCAGGAACAAATTTTCTCGTATGTACCATGGGAAAGAGAAAAAATGTGTTACAAACCTGAGGTGAGAACACAGTCATGGTCTGTGAAGGTAATGGTGCAGGGTGACCCAGCAAACAGTAACTGTCCATCAATGGGCTAGGGTGAGATTTCCTTCAGTCTTACCAACTTTCCTCTTCTGGAAGTCAATGCTTTCAGCATGGCTTTGTTTTATCATTCATTTTGTCTTCTCCTTCAGCAATTCCAGAGTTCCACAAGAAACTGTCATTGCTGGCTTTTTGGATGAAGTGTACTGGCCCTTCAGGAGTATATCACACATCTGCAGACAAGATGATGAAGCAGTTGGATATCAATTTTGCCACCACTGTGAATGAGGAGTGTCCAGGACTTGCAGAGACAGGTACTAACTTCTGCAAAAAATTGTGTCACTCATCAAAAAGGAGAACAGTTGTGTACTGGATTTTATTGAGTCTCTATTGTTTTGTTTTCTGACCCCTTGGAGGTCTGTTTGGGCACAGCTCAAAGATCTCATTTGAAAACTAGTGCTACAACTCTTTGAAACAGTTTTGGCCCCAAATAATCAGATCATAATAGGAGAAAAAGGCAGAAACAGAAAAGTAAATACTGTTTTAAGGTTTATGACCTAGTTACAAAGTCTGTTCACAAATACAGGTTCCTGTGTGGAGTGGGATGTACCGTATCTCGAACTCCAGCTATATTGAGTAGGTCTCCTTTGGACAGAACGGGGATGTAGGCTGACCTACTCAGGTGTGGGCATCTGCATTGCAGATGCCTACCCAGGACAGTGTTCTCCTTCCTGCTCCATGCTCCAGCTCTCACAGACAGTGCCTCAGACTTGCTTTCTGTATGCCACATGCTCACGCAGGAACATAAAAAGCAGCAAAGCCAAATCCTGCCTCTTTGCAGGATTCCACATCTCCCTGCCTCAGTGGCATTGCAGAGATGTAACTGGCAGTGCATGTGGATAGGTGTTTAGTGATTCAGGATATCATTTGGGTACAAATGATGTATTGATTGGATAGGAAGCTGCACTAGCCATCCATAAACTGGCAGAGGTTCATCCTTACAAAGATATCCTCTGTTATGAGACCTAGACACGGAGGAGGTCTGTCTGGCTTCTCACGTAACCCCAGTTGTGGTTAGAAACATAGGGAAGTATCTGGATTTGCAGATACAGTTCTTTCTTTCTGGCTTTAAAGTACTGTGGCATTTTGCCAGCAGCTTTTGTTCCTACTAACCTGACCTTTTGTCCATGGCTGCCTGCAGTCTTCAGGATCCTGGTCTCTCAGATCCTGGATCGGACGGAACCTGTTCTCTACTCCAGCATGTCCTCTGAGATCATTACCATCTTTCAGTATTACAACTATTTTGCCTGCCACAGTGTTAATGACCTTGGAAGCTATTTGCTACAGCTCGCAAAAGAAGGTAGGGTATATAAATTCTTCTGGCTAACTGGGGAGTACATCCGTGTCCTTCTGAGCCTGGCACAAAACAGTTCAGCTCTGAGGCTGATTTTACAAAGGAAGGAGAGAAAGGGACAAAAGCACCAAGAGGTGTCCTGGCTACTAAGCGTGAATGCACCTGAATGGTTGTACATATCAAGGGAAAGGAGCTGATGCAGACAGACCCTCAGCATTTCTATTTCCATATTCAAATGGGAAGAAAACTATGTTGAAAGCATTGGTTTTTAGGAAATGGCTGATGGTAGTGGGCTGACCCCAAGGTCTGGGAAGTTTTCTGTGCCCACAGCTTGGATGATGTTTTGGTCTTTGACCATCTGTTATGGGGACACCTTCTCAAGTGATGAGCAATTCTCAGGAGCCAGGGGATCATAACACCTCAGTGTTTTGCAGGCTCTGCCACCAAGAGCTAAAGAGAGAAGCAGATGCTTCACAAAGTGTGCTAGACTGCAGCCCCTGGCAAGCCAAGTTTTCTTCTCTATTTAAGAAGGAGTTTGAGGAACCTGTGTAAAAAAAAAGCTGTGTAGCTTTTGCTTAAAAACATGGAAGGAACAAGATATTTCAGCCCACCTCTGAAACATTGGCCCTTACTCTTGGTGGCAGGCATCAGTATGTCTAGGAAAAGCTCTTACAAACATGCTCTGGAAGTCGATACACTGACAAGGATATTAGGTTCCACTTGTTACAGGGAGAATTTACATCTTCCAGCAGAAAGCAGTGAAGATTTGACAGGTAGACTCTTAGCTCTGGGTAGATGTAAGTGCTGCGCTGTCCCACAGAGCTCATCTACTCACCTCCTCCTCCTCTAATCATCTGAGAAACCAGCCCAATTTAAAGCCTGGACAATTCCCTGTGCAGACACACTGCAATGTTAAAGTTGCTCAGATGGAGATTTTTTCATGTCTTTGGCGTGTATAGTGTAAATTGAGGATTGGTAGTGAGAAAATGAGCAAGCAAAAATACTGAGAGGATAAAGTAACAAGGACCTTTCTCTTGCACTTCCAGCGTCTGTGGTTCAGGTGCTGCAGTCAGTGAAAGATGGAAAACTGCAGCAAAATGTGTCCAAAATAAACTCCAATAACCTTCCACCACAACAGGAAGTTTTGAGAGCTTTGGCTTTACTTCTCAATGAAAATAAAAATGAAGTCAGTGAGACTGTGGCATCACTTCTGACAGCAACTGCAGAAAATAGGCACTTCAGGGAGAAGGTAAGTGGCAGGAAATCTCCTGTTGCATGACGGACCTGTATCATCATGACTTTTTTTCTACCTGTGTGTCTCAAATATCTGTGTACATAAAATAACTGATCCAAGCTTGATTTAACCTGATCCAGAGGGATATCCTGTCTAATTTTTCTGCAAATATGCAGGTCTGTTTCTGTCTTTGTGCCAGTCTGCTTCTGCCTGTCATTACACTAAACAGGTACTAACCAAACCCACAAATACTTACTGAGTGCTGTACTCTTCAGCTGTCTTCCTCACTTCAGCATTTCTGCTGCCCTGTCTCAGACTTGGCTTCAGTCCGAGGCTTCAAGGTAACAGTTTCCAGCATCACCAAAATGCAAATACGTAGGTCTCAGATTTTTATTTTTTCTCCCGAAGGAGGCTGCCATCTGTGGGACTTCCCACCATTTCTGCAGGGGATGGATTGCCTTGGGCGAACACAGCTCAGCTGTGAGATCTTAAGATTTGAGTCTATCACAGATACCAAAAATAACAAGCAGGGCCAGGTTAAACACAGAAATTAGGTAGAAGGGAGAAGTAAGAAGAAATTAGGGGTTGGCTTCTGCCCCTTCATGGCAGACCTTTCCCTACTATCCTGCTTGTTCTCTGTCAGGAAAGAGTGAAAGAAAAGGCAGCTGGAAGAGGAAGAGTGGTAGAAGGAAGGCAGAAGGAGGAGAAGAAGGAGCTCAGTCTTTGCTTCTGCTTTGCTCTGTCAATCTAGTCCCTCTTTGCCTGCTCTCCCACTTCATATTCCATTTTTTGCAGCTTCTTAGTATCTCATATCAGCCTTCTCCATCCCCAGCTTCATGGAGGCAGCATCTCAGGGAAAATATAACCACCTCCTAGAAAAGGCATGGGTAGCTGATACCTGGTTCACTGCCTGCAGGAAGGACCACAGCATGCCTTCTATGAGGGTATTGTGCAGCTTTATGCTGCAGATGAGTTCAGTGTGCAGCTGATGGCCACTGAGATTTGCTGCTCAGCAGTAGCTACTAATTTCTAGGACCAAGCAGTGCAATGGCCTAGCAGCTCATGCTAAACTTGTAATCATTATTTTAAGTTTCCCTGACCTGTTCATTACTATGCCTATGTTAAAGAGACCATCTCAACAGTCAGCTCTTGAGATTTTTAGACTCTGAGGCCCATGTAAAGCTCTTTCATGATGTGTGGTGAAAGGCTTTCAGGGGTGACAGATTATGCATCTCACTTTAACATGAACTTTTCCTCACCAAAAGCTGGCCTGAGACTACTAAGCTATGACTACTGGCCTGGCCTGGATCTGCTGGAGGGAATTATCCCACCCTGTTAACTGTAGCAGGGACTGTCCCCCTGCATCCTCACTGTCAGGGAGGCAGGCTGCAATTGCTCACCTTTTAGTAGGGTAAGAATACCTCCATGCTCCATCCTTCTGCTCCACAGAGGCACAGACATTCTCATTGGTATTCTCTTTTTATCTGTTTTCAGGCCTTGATTTATTACTGTGAAGCACTAACCCAGCCCAACCTCCAGCTGCAGAAAGCGGCTTGCCTGGCTCTAAGATACCTCAAGGTAAGAGACAAGGAATTCACTGGCTTTACTTTAAAGGAAGGACATTTAATAGGTACAAACATCAAAATAGCAATTGCAATAAAAATTTGCAATTGCAAAAAAACAGCAGTAGTGTTTCTGGTTTGCATTGCTGCACTCCATCTTTCTTAGATATCATGCTGTTTGGGATTGGTTTAGAAGCTTCGTTGCACAAACACCTGGGCTCTGTGACAATGGCTGAGTTTATCTGTCACATACTGTCTTTTCCTCCCTCTCATATTGACTTCAGGAGGCTTAGTTGCCCATCACAGAGAAAAAAATATTCATCCATAGAGTACTGACTGAGAAGGACAAAAAAACATCCTTTCTCAGGACAAAATTATAATGTATGTGGATTGCAATAGCAGAAGAGAGAGACAGGTCACAGCTTGTTTTTTGACAAATAACTGGTACACCTGAGCACTACAGCTTCAAATACCATCTGGTTCTATCTTTGCACTCCAGCCTATGACAGGACGGTAAAATGCACTTTTGTTTTGGCTGTGTGGAGCCATGGGAAACAACAACCACCCGCGCCTGACTGGTATGGGACACTGGGGCAAAAAATGGGTTCCATGAGATAGACCCACTGTGGACTGACTATTTCTCCCTCTAATCTGTCCCCTTGGAGAAGACAGCTCCAAAATGTAACTTCATCCCAGTCAGAACTGATGCCATCCAATACATTATCTGGTATTGTTTTAATATGAAAAAACTTTTCCCTTAAACGAGGTGCTGGCAGGCATCCCTGAGAGGCAATGGTGAGGGACATTACACCTCTGCTGCATGGAGGTTGCAGTGGGTTTTTTGATCACTCAGAAAAAGTCAAGAATAGAAATCAGTGATGGGAACTGGAGCTAGACACTTTTTAACTTGAGCAGTGTGGCTCTGATGTGTCTTGAACAGTGAGAATGGCAGCTGCTGGGGAAAAAAAAGCCACTGAGGGGAAGTATCATCATTTGCCCTTCCTTTCACTCATCTCTCTTCTTGTTGTATTAAATAGCCTGCCAGAGACACTATGACAGCTGCTCTCCCCAAAGACCTGACATTTTTGTAGCAGAGAACAGGATTATTCCTTGCTTTCTACCCAAAATAGCAAAGGCAAGGCAAAAGTGTGGAAATGTTGGTGAGTGCAGGTGTTGGTGAGGAGCCTGCAGTGAAGTGACTGGGCTGGCCAGCCAACATGTCCCTGTAGACACAGTTAGGCTGGCAAAAGCAGCCTTCTCAGACCTACCAGGTTTGACATGTTCTATGTGAAACTCATTCCCTAGATCCCTGTCTCCTGTTTGTCTCCTTGCTACACCCATGCCTTGGCAGTTTTATGGCCTTGGCCCAAAGCCCATCACCCATCCTACAGTCAGAAGCTGGTCAGCCAGGATTACGTATGTAGTGCATAGGGAAGGAAAATTAGAAAGGGTCCACATTGACAGCAGAAAATACACCTTTTTCAAATGCTTCCCCTCATGGAAACCCCATTCCTTGTGTCTCCACCAAGACCCCCTTCCCTTGGAGTAGGAAGGGCAATGCAGAGAATGGTTATTTTTATCATGCAAGGCTGTGAAAAAAACCTGGAGTGTACTGTGTGGTGCTAATGTGGTTCTTTTTGCACTTTCCAGGCTACTGAGAGCATTAAAATGCTGGTCACGCTCTGCCAGTCTGACAATGAAGAGATCAGAAAAGTGGCGTCTGAAACCCTGCTCTCCCTTGGTGAGTTGCCTGGTTTGGAGCAGTATTTAATTTCATTTTTTAACAGAGCAACATGTGAGACACCTGAGTTATGCAAATATGATACTCTAAATTGAAACAAAACTTCATGCAGAGACTCGAACAGGTTGGAAAATATAAATTCTTAAAAATCATTCATTTTGAAAACGAACCAAGACAGAAATTGAATTGTGTGAGTCTGGAGAGGGAAGTAGAAAAGGAAGACTAGCAAAGGAGAAGTTGAGAAACAGAAAAAAAATTGATAATGAATTTGAAAACATAGCAGCCTTGAGGAGTCAAGACCAGCACACTGTTTGCTGTGTCTTATACACCCTTCTTTTGGGGATCCCCTCCTATCATCACCCCTGTAGTGCCATAGTCATGCTCTCATGTGCCATTAGCACTGTCAATTGTTCATTTAATCTAAATTATCTTTTTATGTTTGTTTGGACAGACCCTAGTCCGCAAGTCCTCCTTCACGTGGTATCTCAAGCACCATGCTCTGAGGCTCATTTGTCTTTGAGACAACAGAACACCCTGCCCATTAACCTGTAATTCAGCTGCATTAGCAATACGTGACTGCAAGTGTGGCTACACAGTTTCAGGGCATTGTACTTTGGTGGCACAGAAAAATGGTATTTTTCTGGCCTTTAGGCTAGGCATGAATTTCTATTCCATGAGGCATGCGTCCCTATGTGATTTTAGTTATGCAAACTGAAATATACTCTCATTCACCAGTTCAGCAGGATATCACTCTGCTGTTGGACATGTTATTGCTCAGGTTGTAAAACAACTAGCCCAGGGACACTTCTTTTGAAATCTCTGAGAGAGCATTCTGTCATTCTTCTAGACAACATACAGAGACCATTTTGGTTCCTAATGGCTAATTCAGCAAGACTCAATGCTGTCTTTATGACGATGCGTATAGATGATAGTACCTAAGAGAAAAGGGTTTGAGAGATATAAACATTTAGCAAATATAGTTTCCTTTTTTTCAGCCAGGAAAAGAAGGATAAACTCACTTCTTTAAAGTGCCAGGAAGTGAGAAGTGGATAAACTTTTGTTTTGATGTTTTAAATATTGTTACTAGAAATGCCTCTGCCTGAATTAAGATGCAAACGAGACCATATGCCAAAGCCAATAATATGGGTTTTATTTAACAGTAGATGTGAGGCAGAGAAAAAGAGATAGAAAGAAACAGAAAAAAGGAAGGGGGCAGGGGAGGGAGTGAGAGATTAAATTAGAAAAAGTATCACCACTTTGTGGACCAGGTGGCTTCTCATTGGTCTACTTCTAGTCTTCTTGGTGGTGAAAATCCTGCAAAGCATAATGTCCAATGGATTAATATATATTCAGGAGATGCCCAGGCACTTCCCTTGGCGGGGGAATCTTTACACTCTCTTGCAACAGGCTCTGGATTTGTTGCCTCACTTGGATCACCTGCAGTCCTCTGGTGGTAGAAGACCCAGGAATGATCTGGGGGGCACTTTGAGGGTCTTTGATGGTTTATGACCCTTCTCAGCTGCCCTGCATGAATGCCCTGTGTGGATGTGGTCTTTCTGGTGGGATGGGGGGGGATGGTTTACTCTGTTTGGTGTGGAGAGATTTCACCATCACTCACCCAAAACTCTTTTCCTTCACCACCCCATGAGCCTTGTTTACTTCTCTTCAGACCTGAGATAATTAGACAATAGTGTTTATCTGAAGTTCCCTGTCACAGTCCAAATTCCAGTCAAGAGGCATATTCCAGAGCGTGGGGATGGGGGCGCTTCTTCAGTTTAATGAAAAGGCTTTTTATGATTTTGACAATGTTTAAAACATTAACATTTCAGTCCATCACAGCTTTGTGTTGTCTAAGGTAAAAGTGGATAAATATTATCTGCCTCAAGTATATCATAACTGAGTTGAGACAAGTACCTTAGGTCATTCAGTAAGACAAGTGTACAGATACTGTCTTCTAATCATACAAGCCACATGTGCTGCTGTTTTGCTTTAGATAACCAAAGCAAATTACATGAGCAAATAATTAAAAAAAAAAACAACAACAATCAGAGCATGTTTAATTTTCCAAGAAATTTCTGAAATTGCTTTCAACAAGGTAAAGTTTAAAAAGGGCAAGAAGTTAAGGCAAATCACTACTTTTTAACAGCAGAGAACCCAGTATTTAAAATGTTATAGGGCAATGAAGTAATACATTATTATGCTTTCACATTTTGCATTCAGGTGAAGATGGGAGACTGGCATATGAACAGCTGGACAAATTTCCCAGGGAATTTGTTCAAGTTGGAAGCCGACATGGAACTGAAGCTGCCACAGCTTTTTAGACGGAAAAGAACCTGCTTATATTTAACAGGCATTAAAGCAGGATGGAGCTGCACTTCAGTGTGGGGAGCAGGAGGAAAACTTTGAAGTATTCTAAAAGTGTTCCCAAATGTAGTAATTTACAGACTTCTTAAGGAAAAGCAAAATCTAAAATCCAGCTTAAGGGTTCCTATTGGCTCCTCATTGCAGCTCATGATGGAACAATTGGATGCTGAGGAACAATATCTTCTGACTGATTCATAACAAATAATGTAATTGCAGTTATTCAGCCTCAACAAACTTCTGAGAGGTTTTTAGAATTTGGCATCTTCATATATTTTCCTATTATATTTACTTCCTTGAAGCTGTTGTGAAAGCTTGAGACATGATACCGTATCTAATAAGGACAGTCAAGAGGCCACCTGAGCAGGACTGCAAAGCAGTTTTCCCTTCAAGAGTGTCTGCAGCAACACTCCAGGGGCAGGAAATGCTGCTCAGCTTTCTCAGTTGCATCTAAGTAATGAAATAGAGAGCAAGTTTCTTGACGTTTTGCCTCCACAAACAGCATGATGTATACCCTGGGAGGTGTCACTTTGGTGACTCATTCTAAATGCCTCCACTGGTCTTTTATTCCCTTTCTCTTGCCCTCCAGCAACAAACCATCATTAATCCAGAGATTTGTGAGGGGGAACCAAACAATCATGTAGATTTCTAAAAATTAAATGAAAAGGTAAAGTGCATTTATTTATTCTGAGAAGGAGTGAATACAGCTAATTGCACAAGTTCCCCAAGCTGTTTTGTCCTGTAAGTTGCAGGCAGGATTGGATTTCATACACTCTAATTAGTGGATCATAGTTTCTACAGAGTGATTTCAATATAAAGAACTAGAACAAACTAAAGTGGACCTGGGGGGCAGTAATAAACAGAGGGAGAAGTGAATGCATCTCTCCTACCCACACTGCAAGCATGAAAGACAGTGAGTGTTTCGAACTGTTGATTACAAGCCTTAAGTTAACAGAGGAGGTGAATAGAATTTAACAGAAGAGTGTTCCTGTACTGTGTTCATTATGCATGAAATGCTATTTAGATGTCAATTGAAGTATCCAAATTTGCATAGACAACATAGAAAATATTGCAAACAATTCACATCAAAAGGAAACCTTGTGAGCCAAACACATTGGCAGGCAGGGTTCATTTTTGTTTTGTTTTTTTTTTACTGTGAATGTTACAAAAGTGTACATATCTGTATATTTATAAATATATATATTCTTCCTTTAATTAAAGAAGTACATTTTGTACAGTGCAAAATGCTTACTTGTTTACTGAATATAAACTCTTTTTGCAGAAGGTGAAATAGCCATGTTATGGTTTTTATACCACACTTGTCCCATCAGTTGAATCCCTTCAACATGTCTTTTTGTATCAACTTCTGCGCTTTTTTTTAAATTTTTTTCTTTTAGTTTTGTGGCATTTGTACTCACCATATTTCCTATCACATTTAAGTTATAATAAAGATTATTTTGTAATTTCTAAGCACATCAGTCCATATGTATAGTCACTCTTTCCATAAGCAGCCTCTCCACTGTCACGCTCATGGTTTAAGTTCAGAGCAAACAAGTTTTGTGTATCATTCAAGATACTCATCAAGAAAGGCTCCACAGGGTCTAGCAGAAATATGCTGAAGAGGCTCCAGGATTGTTACCAAACTTTCACTGATCTCTCCTCCCTTCTGTGAAGACAGACTCTCCTCAGACAGAAGACATTCCTTTTTCTCTTACAAACATTGAGGTTTACAGCACACATCTCACCTCAAGGAATGTAGAACTGCATATGGAGCACAGAGCCAAAGCTGCAGAGAGCATGGGGCAGCTTACATATAGAGGTACCATGGCAAAAGGAGTTTATATCTCATTTCATTGCAGTTTAAAGCCACCCTTGGGGGAAGTTCATTAGCCTAAAGCTGATACCCTACACCATTATGACTATTAAAAACCATGGATACAGCCCATAAGAACCAGATAGGAAGGAGCAAATCCTGCTCTCAATAAAGTCACTGAGGGAATCCACAGGAATTTTAGTAAGACAAATTTGAACCTGGAATACAGATGTATAAAGGCTAAATTTCACTTTGAGCATTAATACTGTTTTAGAAAACTGTATAAAGCAATTGTTTTCTAACATGATCCATTACACCTTGAGAAAGTAAACAGACCTTAAAACTTCCAAAATCTGAAGGCAAATAGAAAGGAACAAACGATGTATTTGCCTAATAACATTATGTTTATGCTCCCAGAGCTGACAACGCTGCCTTTTCCTAGTATGTTAATGCAAGAGCTCTCCTTTGTGGAGTAGGAGAAACCAGATGCATAGAGGTGAGTGCCACAAGACAGATGCTTACCTACTAGTAAAGAAGGAACCAGCAGGTAGTAATTACAAAACCTCTTTCTTAGGGCTGCAGCAGGTTGACTCAAACAAACTTAAATGTGTGGGCCACCCCAGAAAAGTATGTTAGGAAAACATGCCTGTACCAAAGTAGCTCAGCAGCAGTGCAGATGGAAGAGATGGGGAGCTTGCCGGAAGTGCACTTGGGAAAGGGGCTGACCTGGTGGTGGCTTATCCTCACCTCATACTTTTCATGAGCTGTGGTGGTTTTCACTACCACTGCCACGCTCTCACTGCCTCTCTGTGTTTTTGTGTGTATATAGAAACCCATAGTACCTCTATACTGCAGCAGCAGTATAGAGGCTGCACAGTTTCACACTGATTTTGGCAAGACTCCTCCTGTGCCCACTATACCTTCAGAAAAGGTATCCTCTCTAGCTTTACCCTATCCTGCAGCCCATTATGTATAGATTAATGCTGACTTTCAGCAAAATTAGGAGTCAATACAACTGCCAGACTGTGTATGGCTCCCTGCTTTGCTGATTTGCAATGGAATTACCTGGAGGATAGGACCTGCAGCCACCAACTTCAAATGGCTGTGGTGCCCCTGAGGGTATGATGGGGTATCCTCACACCCAGGGGCTGGACCTTGAACATGGCCCAATTGCATTTCATTACAGGCAGTTGCTGGCAGATCAACAAACAGCAGCAAACCAAGGTTCCTCAGATCACCATTATCATTAGCTGAACTACTTCATTATAAGAATGGAAAGAGAAATAACAAACATTTTCTGCTGAAGAAAATGCTGATGGTAACAATACAGTAGTCTAAATAACAGTGGGAGCACAGGAAGCCAAGGCCTTGACAGATTTGCACATCTTGTGCTCAAATCCAGTTCTGAGACCAACCTGATATGGCCTTTGAGGAAAAGTAAATCAATATACATCATACCTCCTTGGGGGAAAAAAAAAGAAAATAAAAATTACCAACTTCATTACTTATGCAGAGGCTGCAACACACAGCAGTGCTGCAGGCACTCACATAAGCAATCCAGTGCCGAACACCAAGTGAGTTTCAGCTGCCCAGCCAAGTAGTTATGGTCTAATTCACTTCTCCACGTGTCTTTACTACAACAGGTGTTTACACTAAAATTGTTATTTCTGCAAAATCAATTATGAGTTCTTCCTCACATAAACCCACCCCACAGTTTGCTCGCCCCTGCTAGTCCCTGCACAGCTGTTCCTTCTTGAAACATCTGACACCTGCAAACAGCCCACTCCCCACACTTTACTCTTCCATGTCTGAAATGGTCGTGTTTGGACTTGCACATTTTACAGAAGTGCTAGGACATAGTAGACGCAGCCTTAGGATACTTCAGTGAAAGAGAAGTTTGTGTCCGTCCCCTCTGCAATGAAAAGGAGTTAGCATGCTGATTAAACTGGAGTACAAAAGCATGACTTCTTGGAAAGAATCACATTCTGCAGTTAGGTTCTAGAACTGATAACTTTATTGTGCTAGATAGAAAGTTCTCTGTAATTTAGCCAGATGTGAAAGTTGTTTTTAGTGATATTGATTTTCAGCTGTTACATAGTTATGTTCCAGTGGTAAATGAGTTTCCCTATATGCTTAAACAAAAATAAAATGTCAAATGATCATAAGAGAACTAATCACATCTGTATGATTTCTACACAGTTGACACACCTGTCACACGTGAGTACAAAACTCCTAGACTTACTATGTAACAATGCTACTGTCTGCATGTTTAAAAAGCACTCAGGAATTTTCAGAACAATAAACAAAACTTGACCCTTTTAGAACATTTTCAAACAGCAATTAATGCAGTATCATAGAACTTTCAACACCACTTTGATATGTTACTATAACTGATAGGATAGGCATAGACAGTGTTTCATCAAGGTTTAATGCATCTGTGACAAAGCACATATATGGGTTTTATTACTATGACAGTTTGGCTCTCCCACTTGGCCTTCTCCTGCAGCATGGTTTTTTTCATGAGTTTTTTACAGCAAACTATTCTCTCTGCTAATAAGTTACAGTTAATAATAGTAGCCTTGGTTTGAAGCAGTGGGATGTATTACTGAATGGCACATGACCTTTTGATGGAAGAATTTTTCTACTGCAGGTTGACCAAATGCTTCAATACATCCATAAGCCTACTTGAACTCCCATGATTTATTCCATACACAGTCCATTTCAACAGAAGTAAGGTTCCAGCTCCCCAAAGGACTGTCTTGTTTATTTAAATAAAATCAATCCAGAAAGAGCATACGATTTAAATCTAACAAGCATTCTTCTTGAGCAACCTGAAGATAAGACAGATACAAATAGCTGCACACAAATTCTGGATTTGTTGTTTTCTGGCAGTTCTGTGTTCCACCAAAAGCACCTGTATTACAGCAGTTCACAGAGTAAGAGGTGAGATAGGGGAAGAGTTGCACTTGCTGTCTCAGCTGTATTAGTCTGCCTGGCCTGCTAGTTATGCCACAGTGCTTTCTTCCCTTCTACAGTCTCTGCAAATGCAGTATCCCTGATGTTTAAAAATAGAGCCACCTCTGAAAAAAATTATAGTTAACTATGAACAACCTAAACTAAATTGTACTGCATAAAAACAATTATATCGAGATAAAATTTATGTTTCCTTATTTACTATTGTTGAACTACTTTGTCAAGGAGATTGCTTAGAATCTGAGATAGGAGAGGTCTAAGTCACTTTACAAGTATTATCCATTTCTCTTGAAGAGATAACCCAGGATTCTCTACAAAGCAATTACCAAGCCTTCAGTTGCTTTTTTTAAAGACAACATAAATTCAAGTTAAAGGATACATCTTTATCACCTTTTCTGATCTATGATGGAAAGCAAAATATCTAAGCACCCTCTAGAGAACAAATTGGAAAGTGTAATCTTCCATTTACAGAGTTCCCAAGAAAACATGATGCCTCATTTTCTAGTTACCATATTGAGATGAAATGGAAGCCAGAAAAGAATATTACTTCTACAGTGGTTCTGACATTCCCTAGATGTCACAACTGAAATCAGTTGCAAAACATCTGTTAAGTTACCAACAGCCACAGGGAGTAAGACAGAAGGAACCTAAAGGTGCCAATCTGATAGCTCCAAAAGACTCATTCATACATACCCTGAAGCAACCATCTTTGGCAAGGCTGGAGATAAATCCATGAACCAGGATCCCTCTCTGCCTCCTGAAAGCCACTCATCTTTAAGTCCTTCTCAAGCTATGGCAATGGCCACCATTGTCAAAGCCTATCCAGCTTACTCTCAGTGGCACCCCATACAGGTGCCAGATAAGGTGCTCACTGCTTTTTATTCCTGTAAATTCTTCACAACCTAACTACCTTAGTAAAAAGGTGTCTCATCTCTGGGTAAATACCAGGCATTGACTTTGCTTCCAGCATAGCCTCAAAGTGTAGGCTGCTTTGCCTCTAATTACAGCACAGCTGCTACTGTGATCAAGAACACTCCTTCTCTTTATAAGTCAATGAATGTATTTGTAAGAGAGATGGTCTAATACTTTCTACTGAAGCTCTCATCTCTGCAACTTGCAAACGGCTCCCTTAAGAGGCAATTATTCAAGACACCTGAAAAGCATAAATTTAACTAAACTTAAAATTTTGACTTCTTTCTGAAGCCTCACCAAGAAAGCATACAAGTTTTTGCTTCCCCCCATGCACCAAAAGTCACTCTGTTCTCCAGAATTCTTCAAATCTAAAGAGTTAAAAACTACCCAGGCACTCCCTAAAAAACTTGAAAGTTTCCATCTACAGTAGTCACAATTGACTTAAACCCAGAATTAGCCATTCCCCACTCAATTAAGAGGCTATTTTGGTAAGGCAAAGATTTATTTATCAATGTTCAGGAATTATGTCAGACCAACTGATAAGGTATTTACACAACAGTTCAAATTCACAGTATGTGCACTTCATACAAGCAGCTACATGGAGCCTGTAGCAAGTTTTTCAGGCAGCATCCAGATACTCCCACTGCCACATAATGCCAGTTAAAAACACCAATATCTGTAACACTCCCACAAGAGTTTCTATACCTGAGAAGGTTTAGTATATCCTTTTAAGAGGAAGTCTGCAATTAAAAGCCACATACATAAGCCGATTTAAAGGTTGTCATTCCAGTTGCAAATGGTTTGCTTCATTTGAAGCAAGATCTGATTTATTCTCCCCTAAGCCAGATGATACTTGTGACAGCCCTTCATCTCCACAGTTATGCTCTTCATTTTCTCGTTTGGATTCCTCCAAAGTCAGATTCTCCAGTGTCTCAAGATTCTCAGGTCCTTGCCCAGTTAGCCTCTACAAAGAAACAGAGAACTTAATACTTTTTGTACTGAATAACCAGTGAAATAAGACTCTGCATACTGAATTAAGCAAGCTAATCACTTTCACTTGGAGGTTGTTGATATAATTAAAAACACTCCTCACTCACAAAAATCTTCATACAAGTTCAACTCAAATTACTACCTCTAACTTGCAGACCACATTCACTTTGTTGACTGTTTTTTCTTAGGTTCTTCAGTAGGATGGGTTACTTTAGGCAACCTAAAATATGGGAAGCTGCTTCCCAAGTTAAATATTTACTCTAGTACCATATAGATTTAATTTTAGAAAAAATTACTATACAACCAATTACCTGATAATTTTTAATCAGAGATAATGAAGCTACCTTACATCTAAATGAACTATAAGACCCAGCAGTTTGTAGCACTTCAAACTAAAAGTTCCTCACCTAACCTGATCTAAGGAAGATAAACAAGACTAAGAGGCTGGTTTTGAAGCTCAGAAGTGAACTTAGCTGTTGAAGAACTGTACAGAAGTTTCTAACTACATTAGTTCAAGTCCTCAAGTAATGTAATTTTAGCCCATGGATTTATCACTAACAAGCAGTACTCCCCAAATACAAAAAAACTCAAGTGTAGCAAATTAGCAGAGTCTGATGTAAATAAGGCTGATGTAAATAATTGCATTAACCGAAGATTAATTTGATGAAGTTTACTTCTTGATTAGTCAAGTTGCTTTCAATAATACTTCATTTTGTTTTCACCTCCCCAGTCTAGTCATTACAGAATCAAATATTTCTCTGGCTTTACATACCAGTTGAGAGCTGCAACCCCGCAAAAATAAGATAGCTGATAGCCATCATGAACTTGATGTTCATTGACTCTATATATTTATTACAGCTTCAGGGGCTGTTACAGAGAATCCATTCCTGATAGAGGAGCCATGGAAGTAGTAACACTACTACCTATCCCAAGGAATTCTCAGAGGGAACTTAATATTTTCAAGTTTAGGAACCTTACAGACTTTATGCACAGCCCTTTTTTGGGCCACAAAACTGGCAATGCATTAGTGAAACCTTGACTTTAAAGAGTATAATGCTCCTTTCTCCCTCTCACTGCTCTGCATTCCTGTTTCAAGTTTAGTTCCTTAAAGGATCAGCGAGTACAGGCACTTCATTTAGCCAATCTCACACAACCTACTAAGCATATTTAATATATAAATATAAGCATAATTAAGTCATCTCAAAAAAGTGAAGAACCCTTCCTTCCCTTGTCACTATCTCCAACATGCAAATCCGGTTAAGAGAGTAGGCTGACTCCCCCCTTCAGAAGGCATCAATCTTAGTACTTTTCCATTACTCCTGTAGGTTCTAAAGTGGGAAAAACTCATCACCTAGAAGGAGCTTTATGCCTCTAGAATTAGAGCAATCCTGCAAGAAACAGGTCAGGCAGCAATTTAAAATGAAGAGTTACATGAGCACAGAGAACAGAAGTCAGGATTCATTATAAAAACCTTCGCTGGTTTCTCACTTTTTCATTCTATATTAACTGAAAATTGCTTTAAGTACCTCAATCACACTGGTCATGTAATGCACATGTTCAGCAAGGGACATGAGCTCTTCATTTTCTTCTTTTAGGCGGGCAATTTCACCGTCCTTCTGTTCGATTTCTTTGTGCAACTGAGTTCAATAACAAAATGTTAGAACAGGAAGATAATAGCCAGTAGTGAAGTAGTTTAGTTATCTTTCAGTAGCTACCTTTTCATTTTCTTGAAGCACTTCATACAGAGCTTTCCTCCTTTCTTCAGCCACTTCTTTCCAATACTGAGGTGAAGGACTTCCTGAAGTAAGAGGCTACAGTAAGTCTGTGCTAAGACTGAATTCTTGAGAACACCTGACAATATCTAACATATACAAGTATCCTATGAGCTGTGATACTAACAACTCACTCCATATAACATTTTCAGATATTAGCTGTAAAACTACAGCTAGTGACATAAGCTTACAGGAAACAGATGCATTATGGCTATACAGACAGTGCCTTCACAAAGCTGCCTCAAGCACGAGAGCAGGCTCTGCAAGATGGTCACATTTGCAAAATTGTTGATCTTAACGTGTACTTTGTGGGAAACAGAAGTCTTATTTCCAAGTCACTGTCCATGCTGGGCATAATGGTTCAGAGAAACTGCACACACAGCACACTGCACCAGAACAGGCCTTCATTTCAACTTAATTATTAGTCATTTGAAACCTTATAGCCCAGCCAAGGTAACAAACTACAATACTAACA
The DNA here is from genome assembly GCA_013397135.1 of Pachyramphus minor. Lineage (NCBI taxonomy): Eukaryota > Metazoa > Chordata > Aves > Passeriformes > Tyrannidae > Pachyramphus > Pachyramphus minor. Next base: position 185,363 of record VYXB01000461.1, on the reverse strand, counting down.
AACAACAACACTGCTGCACACAATGGTTCTCAGCTACTGGTTACCATAAACTCAAATATTAGATATCTATATTTATTATACTACAGAGGATAAGTATCATCAGTTCCTGCTAGGCACTACGAAAAGCCCTTATCTAAATGACAAAGACACTGTTTCAAATTGTACTCCAACAGCAGCACAGCGTTTAAACTGTAAGAAAACGTTTCAGAAGTTACTACATACCTTTAGTCATGAGATCTACAGCTTGAATGACATTGTCCTCATTTTCTTGCTCCTTGTCCACAGACACCTCAGCATTACAAGCCTTTGAGGCAAACTTGTTATTCCAGAGTTTCCTTTTGACTGAAGATTTCTTCTGCATAAAACACAGGCATGTTTAGCTTCAGAGCAGCATTTCAGTTTTTACAGAAATACAAACTTCTAAGTCTGCTCACTTCTGACTGCAAATAAGTCTCTACAGGTCTTGCTTTCTTCACATTATGGTTCTAGTTTACCAACATCTTCCTTGATATTCCACAGATTTAACAAAATGTCTCAGAAATTTTCCCACAGTACTGGGAAATTGCTAGTTTTTATTATAATTTATTACTATAATAACAGAAAGCTTAAGCTGTGTCACACTAGTTAGCAGATTACATTTTTTCAGATATATTATTTTTCAGCTAAAAGCTCAAAAACATTTCACTATAAGTCAAAATAATTACACACCTACAGATTATCTTTTAGTTCATACCTCATTATATCTGCCAACCAGGCTACCTGCTGCTGAAGGTTGAATCATTTTAAGAGTCCGTCTTGGGGAAGCAATGCATGTGGTATCTGTGAGGTACTTCTAAAAAGACAAATATAGTTCAGATAGTTGCCATTCCTCTTTACATAAACTGAAAATTAGGAATTACTCATGCTTCTATTATGATAACCCATGGTTATTCTTTTCAAGACAAAGATATGACACTTTGGTCTATATTAAGGGCTTTGTAAATAAGGGGATCTAATTATTTGTAGCAGAGAGAGATCTTAATCTCACAAAACAACGCTTAGTCCCTGCCTCTTAGAAAACACCCTTCATAACAGAACTTGAACACATCTTATGGCAGAAATATTCTGACTATATTTCAAGGCCAGTTACAGTGCTGAACTTTAGCTAAAACTCTGAAACTTGCATTTGAGAGCAGCAGCACTGGGCTTTTGGGGACAGAGACAAAAGTAACTGCAATTGCACGTTTAGGTAAAGTCACACACATCACTTCAGGCAGTAGCTGATTTTGTTACCTGAGAACACACCATCAAGTGGTGCTCATTTAAATAGCTGTGTTACTCTGATTACCCATTAAAATGGATCAAAAGATTCCCTGCTTCGATCCACACAAACTATTGTTTTGTCTAAACAGTATGATTACCACCCCTCCTATCATGCATAAATACCTCTTTCCGGCACTAAGACTTTCTGATTGGGTTGGTTACACTGCCACCATGGGATAGCAAACAATGGCAGACAACCAAGCAAGAACAGCCAGAACACAATGCCGCACCAGCGTGAGAAAGTTACGATTCACACCGTACTTCATATGACACAAGTTCGCCTTTCCCACGGTAGTTTCTGCCACCAATTATCCTACTGTTCAGCTCAAGGACAAACATTAACTGCTGTGGGAACAAGAATCACACCGTGTGTCAGACACTGCTCACTGCTATTGAAGGTTAGTTAAGTACACTCTGCCAAGAAGTTATTGACCAATACTGGAGTTAACCCATTGAAAGTGCAAAAAGCCAAACCAAAGAATTTATACAGTACAGACACTATGGGACAAGAGTGCTGTGTGTGTACCTCAGACTTATCAACTGGCAATTTTCATTAATACCAGAAGTTTTAATTACAATCAATACACCTCCTGGTATGAGGACTACTAGCCTCTATTATACAGGCTGATATTTGTACAGTTCTGATTAGGGACTACATTAAAAGGTTTACAGAAGAAGAGGTACAAACTTTAGTAACTTATCACTCAACCCTCAAAAACCTACATCTTTTAAGCATTTCCACCAATTCCAAGGTAACTTCGGTTCAGGAGGGTGACTTAAGAAACCAAACTGCCTGCTTAAATACTTCTGTTAAAGCATGCTCGAGAGAGAGATTTAACATGCTCAAGAGAGATTTAACACTTTGTGAGTTTACCCCTATAAAGGACAGACTACAGAACCTACTCTACAACCCCGCAATAGCCAGACAGATTCAGCAGGCAAAGGCACATTGCTGGCATCAAAAAAACTCTGAAGAATCACATGGAGAGACAGTAAACTCAGTGTCAAAGTAAAAAGGACTTGCTGAGCAACAGGAAAAGTAGTCATAAGCACATAGGCCCAAGAAGGACAGCATGTTTCCAAGTCACACAGACGGCCAGGAGGCTACTCAAGCCAACTAGACATAGTCAGCTGGAAGCACATTGGAACAGATTCCTTTGTATTTCTTCGGTGGATACAAAGCTTGTGTCAGACAGCAGGCACCAGCTTCAAGGCTTTAAAGCCCATACCTGCAGAGATCCTGATGATTTTTCTTCAGTCAGTTTGTGTTTCATTTTGGAATGCATAGGATCAACTGCAAAACAATTAAAAAAAAAGGAAAAAATTAATATAACAATCACAGGTCGGGGGAACACTAGTTACAGAGCATTACAGTTTCGGGTTATCAGCTTTTATAGCAGCATTAAGTAGTCAATAGTGGTAACGAGGCTCTTCTAGAGCTTTTGGAGCCTCTCCTGGAGTTCCTGACCGAGATACGAGCTGGAAAGACAGAGCCCCGCATCGCTGACACCGGCGCTGCCACACGACCCCCCCACGGACAGGCTTTCCCGCAGGGGCGGCAGAGGCAGGCCCAGCCGCACACCCAAAACGGCTGGGGAAGGGGGTGCGGGGGACGCACACGACCCCCCCCCCCCTCCGGTCCCATTCCCGCCAGCCGGGCCCGCACCGCCCCTCCCTCCGCGTGCGCCACCGCGGCCAATGGGAGCAGCCAGGCAGGAGCGCGCCAACGCCCAAATGCGGTCGTGAAAGCCCGCGCGCCCCCCACCCCACCCCCGCCGCTCAAGCAAGACGGAGAGCCTCGTCCCTTCCTCTCTTCCTCCCACTAGTCTCCGTCTCCTGATCCCAATCCCAGCGCCCTCCACCGCCATTTCCTTCCCTCCCTCCGGCCCCGCTCACAAGCGGCCGCTCCCCCAGGATCCCTCAGCGCGCGCTCTCACCACGAGCCCTGCTCTCGCGCCCGGCCCGCCCCTATTAGGAGCGCGGCGGTCACGTGAGCCGCCAGCCGCTTCCCGAGCCAATCACGGGCCACGCTCCGCCCCCGTGCTCCGCCGGCGGAGCCCCGCCCCCCGGGCCTCGGCGGGGGCTGAGGGCGGTGGGAGGGGTGGCTGAGCTGATTGTGGTCTTTTGGATTTTCGTTGGGGTTTTTTTCTTTCTTTTT